>PVJX010023837.1:0-28780 GCA_004027295.1 Dolichotis patagonum | reverse complement strand
CCCATTCATCCACCCATCACCCACCCATCCATCCATCCACCCATCCATCCATCTACCCATCTATCCACCTGCAGAGTAGAGTGCACAGCTGAGGGACACAGTTTGTGCCTGTGGCCCAGTGACACAGCCAGACAAGGGGCACAGGCAAAGCCACCCCAAGCGAGCCTTGGGCCTCTTCCTAGCAGCAGGGAGGCGGCTGGGCTGGGCCGGTGCCTCCTCAGGCAGAGAGAAAGCAGTGGGAGACTGAGCCGGAGGAGACCCAGCAGGCAGGGCAGGAGTGTTTATTTGCAGGACTGGAGAACTGTGACCTGCAGTTTGGGGCAGGAAATCTCCCAGACAGGAGGGAGCTGGGCAGGGGGGATGGGCAGGCACAGAGCCCCCAGGGCCAGCAAAACAGCCCTTTTCTTCCTGCTAGGTCACCTCAGGCTGAACATGCTCTGGCCTCAGTTTCCCCAAGGTACTCAGAAGCAGAAACAAAACAAAACAAACGGAACAACAACAAAAACGAAGACTTTGAGCTCCAAGGATAAAAGACTCTGCCCAGCCAGACCACCGCTCCCCATAAAACATGCCGGGGACGCCACCCCTCCTTTGGCTTTGAAGATGAAACACCTCAGGCCTAATGAGGAGGCTGAGGTGGGAGCAGGGAGCAGGGCCCACTCACCTGCTCCCCAGCCACGCCCAGCCCGGCAGCCGGGGCCACCACCAAGCTGGCCCTGTCCCGCCTCTGCTCCACCTGCCTGAGGGAAGCAGAAGCCCTGTTCTCGGTCCTCGCTTCTCCTGGGCCCCAGAGAACACATGCGTTGGTTTCCTGCTGCCCTGCAAAGCCACGCTGGCCCCTCGGAGCTTCGAGGCCAACGGGTCACCTGCAACACGGCAGCTGACCAGGGGGTGCACCTCACAGGGTCCTCGGCCAGCTCAGGCCCCTCCCAGGCCCCCAGCAGCAGCCTCCGCTTCCCAGGAAACCACTTGGCACAGGCGAAGTGGCACGTAGCCGGCTGGCACTCCCGGGAGGCCGGCCTCGTAAAGGCACTAATATTAGCCCGGCAGCGGAAAGATAGGCGGCCTGGTGCTTGGGAAGGGGCGCGGGCACCTGGGGGCAATGGCGGCGTCTTAATGGTGCCTTTGTGTTCATTTAGTAATTAGTTCCTTTATCTGATTTGCAGAGCGGTGCCCAAAGGCTGGACTTCTAGATGGGGGAATCCAGCCTGCGAGCTGGCGTTTGGAATTCTGGAAGATGCCTATCTCCCTCCATTCAAGTGTCCTGGCCAGGGAAACCCCTGGAATCCTTCATCCCCTACGCCCCAGGGAGCTGGGCCCTCGGGGCCTGCTGCAAAGCCCCGCGCCCACCGCCCTGCCCTGCCCTGCCCTGCCCTGCTTTCATCCCAGAGACCTCTCTGTCCTTGGCCCTGGGCTGCCTCGCTGCCTGACTTCTGCCAGAGCTGGGCTTGCAGAGAGCTGGGCAAGGTCTGGAAAGTCACTTAGAAAGGATGGGGGTGTGGTGAGCCCTGTGGCAGTCACTGGAAACAAACAGGGGGGTTGGGCCTGATGTGCCCCACAAAAAGGAAGAAAAGGACACTTGTCAAGACTAGGTGGTCCCTGTATTCGTTCATTCTTTTCAGTTTTTTGAGGCAAGATTTCTCTGTGCAGCTCAGGCTGCCCTTGAACTCACTGTGTAGCCCAGGCTGGCCCTGAAGGCACAGAGAGCCTCCTGCCTCAGCCTCTGAGAGCTGGAATTTCAGGCGTGTGCCTCCACACCTGGCCCCTGCATCTCCCTGCCCTGCCCAAGCCTAGCATCTCACCCCCAGGCTGTCCTGCGAGGCCAGATGGGTGCCTGTCCGCTAACCTTGGATGGCAGGACACAAGTGTGAGCCCTCCCACCCGCACACCTGTGCACGCGGCCTCACCTGGGCTCCCTGCTCTGCGGCAAGGTGCTAATCACAGGCTTGGGGAGGTGATGAGCACCTCCTCCCTGCACGGCCGCCTGCTGGGCTCTGTCCCGGCACGGCTGGCTCAGGAGGACCTGCAGCTACAGGCCCAGGCCGGAGAGCTGCACACTGCCCTGCCTCCCCCACTGCACAAGGAGGCTGGGGCCCACTCACCTTCTGGTCTAGCTCCACGCTGGCCTTGAGCTGCTGCTCCTGGCCGGCTGGTGAGGGCTGGAAGCCCAGGAGCTGCTTGAGGGCTGATGGTTTCATGAGACCCAGGAGCCGGCTGAGCAAGGACAGCTGGGGAGAGAAGGGAGGCTGTCACTCACGAGGTGGCAGCTGGCCGAGTGTGCAGGTGTCTGGGGACACCAAGCCACCTGTCCCAGGCGAGCTGCCCAACCTCGGACTCTGAGTATGTGATGGTATCTGAGCAGGATGGGCCACACACCTTCCCGAGAGAGGGGGTCTCCCAGGGTCTTTGTGTCACACACACTCTACCCACACACCCTGGTAGAGGGTAAGTCTTCCTTACCATGACCTACAGCCAGTCAGGGTGACACCTGCCTGTAATATCAGCACTTGGGAGGCTGAGACAGGAGTACTCCTGCGAATTCCATTTCATCTGCCCTGAACTATGTAGCAAGACCCTATCTCAAAAAACTGCAAAAAGAAGGAAGAAAGGAGAAAAAAAGAAAGAAAGAGCTTTTTGAGCCCTAAGCATCTAATCCACTTCCTGCAGGGCAACTGGCAGGGCAAGGCCCCGTCGCTGAGCAGACCCTTCCCATGAGTTTGCCGTGACGCTCTCTGTTCCCTGACCTTGTCACCGTGGCATGCGTGACATACAGGGGTGGGGAGGGACAGTGTCCCAGCCCCAGTGGTCCATCACCAGGGTAACACCCACGGTCAGCACCGCTAAGCCTGCTCATCGGCCCTTCCTTCTGTTCCCCAACATACCCTTTTTGCCTCAGAACGTTTGGTTGTGTTTTGAGTCAGGGTCTCACTAGGTAGCACAGGCTGGTCTTGAACTCATGTCAACCCTCCTGCCTCAGCCTCCTGAGTGCTGGAGTTACAAGTGTGTGCCACCACGCACCTGGCTCACACTGGGTCATTTTGCCTGTCTACTGCATAACAGAAAAGGAGGGTCCCCTGCCTGCTCCTGGTATAACCACAGTGCCATTTTCTGCTTCCACAATGTTATCTAGAAGTCATTCCCCTTCCTAGCTGGGGTCGGTTTTCTCTGACCAAATGTCCTGGCCCAGCCCCTCTGTTCAGATGGGGACCCCACGAGGCTCCCACGCAAATCTGGAGGAGGCAGCCCTTAACCTACTGGCACTCTGCCTCCCCTTGTGTCAAAAGCCCTCTTATCTCTGAGCTACATCCCCAGCCCTGTTTTTGTTATTTTATGTGTGTATTTATGTGTGTTTATTTATTGAGACTGGGTTTTGTTGAATCACGAAGTTGCTTAGGCTGGGCTTCAACCTGCAATCTTCCTGCCTCAGCCTCCCAGAGTGCTGGCATTATAGGCATGCAGCACCACGCCCAGGCCCATTTAGTGTCTGAAGAAACTTCCCATCCTGGGCCAGGGATTTAGCTAACCCTAAGTGCGAGGTCGTGAGTTCGATCCCTGGTTCCAAAACAAAACAAAACAAAACAAAACTTCCCATCCTTTCTATAGGCTGGGAGGTGCCTGGGAGGGAACGTGACCCACCTGCACCCTAGGGGGGCTGCGGAGGACCCTCCTCGAGGCCTCAGCCGGGCAGCAGGTGTGGCTGAGTGGGGAGGGTGTGGGTGGCAGGGTAAGAGCCAGGGTGGCTCACAGGGGCACTGGCTGCTTAGATCTAAACAGGTGCGGTGTGGTAACGGGCGAGGGGTCAGAGCTCCGGGTCCGATCCCTGCTTGTGCCCAGCCCTGCCACACTGCTGGCTTCTTGGGGTGACTCACCCGTGCCACCTGCTCGCCACCTCAGCCTGCAGTGGCCTGGGCAGCCCACAGGAGCAGCTGGGCTGGGGGCTGCGAGTCAGGCTGGCCTTGGCTTCCGGGGGTGGGGAAAAGGGCTCCCCTGCCAGGTGTGGGGGGGCGTGGACAGGAGGAGCGGGGTTCTGGGCCAGGAGACGCCGCCTCGGGGCTGCAGGTCTTGTGCAGGCTGTCTGGGGACGGTTTCCAAAGCAGTGTGGCCTGCTCTGCGCACAGCTGTGCAAGCACCGCCTGGCCCACGCCCCGCCCCACCCTGCCGGACCCTCCCTGGTGGGGCGGGCATGCAGAGCCCAGGGCAGCGGCCTGCTCTTCCCGCTCATCCCTGGAAACAGCTCAGCCAGCTTGCAGCTCACTGGCCTCCTCCAGACAAAGTGCCCTGCAGAATCCGGACCTGTGTGGGATCCATGGGCCCCAGAGGTCTAGGACCAGAGCTGCACCCTCCCAGCCCTACCCCGGGTGGCTGAGGAGTCACCTCTGCAACACCAGCTCGGTGGGGCAGACTCCTGGGGGTGACAAGCTAACTATAACCCAGCACAGGCCTCCGCTGGCCTCGCCCGGCAGGGACGTGGATTCCATCGAGGCGAGTGACCACGAGGCCTCCTCTGTGCTCACAATCTGGCAGTGGCTCCTGGCTACACAGGAGGTGGCTGTAATCTTAAGTGTCTGTGAGACCCAGGAGGCCCCAGTGACCCGGGCTGCAGCCTTAGCCCAGGCCCTGACTGCAGGTCTGCAGAGCCGCCCTACTCCTGTGGGGTTTCTGTTTGTTTGTTTAAGATAGAGTCTTGCCGTGTGGTCCAGGCTGGTCTAGAGCTCAGGGTGATCTTCCTGTGTCAGCCTCCTGTGCACTGGGATTACAGGCATGTGCCACCCCGCCTGGCAATTTTTTCCTTCTTACCTGCTCTCCTGCCTGGCTAAGATGGAAGCTGGCAGGGCCCAGCACTCTGCCTGGCACTTGGCTTTGTAAGTATTTTCTAGGTAAACGCATGAACCAAGAGAGGGGCAGGACCCAGGCTAACCTTGTTCTAGTAGATGTCACTTTTTATCCCTTGTTTAGGTCTCTTTTGGCACCCCTTTGTCACATTGGAGGACAAGGTCTGAGGAAAGAGCCTCCCTGTTTGCAAGCAGCCTGGGTTAGAGACAGAGCCCCGCTTTCCTTTCCACCCTCTCCACCTGGGTTCTAGCTGGCTGAGCAGAGGCGGCTCCGTCCTGGGCCTGCCTGGCCTGACTCCTCAGCATTTCCTCCTCCCCACTGAGCACCCTGTCTCTGACTGGCTGGCCTGGGTGCCACCAAGGCCGGCTGAATGGCTCTGTGACAACTGCCAGGAGGTGAAGCCTTCCTCCTCATCTCTGCAGTCTAGGCTCCACCCAGGGCAATTCTGGAAAATTCCACTTAACAGATTCTGTTCCTTTCCTACCCAAGGCTTTTCCCAAAATCCCTTGCCCCGCCACACCCTCCTCTTTGTTCCCCTTCAACCTAAGAAGCTCTGCCTGCCCCAGGCCCTTTGCTCTTGCTGTACCCACTGACAGAATTGCTCTTCCCCAGCAAAGCGCCCTGCCTCTTTTGCCTCTTTTAGGTCTGTGCTCAGAGGCCTCGGCCTCTGTTCCCCCTTATTTATACAGTGGCACCCTGCTATCCCTTTAGCTGATTGTTTTCCTCCAGAGCACTCATCGTCACCTTTCTGCTTTCTTGGGGTGTCTGACTGCGCCTGGGCCCCGCATGCGTGCCCATGCAGCTCTGTCTTCCATGCCCTAAGCAGTGTCTGGAGCCAGCTGGGGCCCGAGGCTAAAAAGCAGCAGTTCCAGGAACATCGCAGGTATCCAGCGGAACAGCAGAACTTCTGGTTGGACCCTGGGGCTCTCCAGGAAAGGCGAGCACCCTGGGTGCCACACGGACCCTGCAGGAGGATGCCTGCCCCTCAGAGTCCTCAGCCCTTCCCTCTCCAGGCCCCGGTGGCGGTGGCGGCTTCTGCAGATCCTTCTCCACCCTGTAGCCCCCGCCCAGACCCAGCCGCTGGGGGCTATGGAGCAATGCAGGGAGGAGAGTGGGGCCCTGGATCCCTCCAAGACCCAGCTGGAAGCTCTGTGGGGAGGCCATCGAGGCAGGCCCAGCATGGAGCTGCAGGTGTGGCCCTGGGAGGGTTCGATGCCTTGATTTCCCCATCTGTAAAACGTGACCGAGAGCTGGGTGTGGTGGTGCACACCTGTCATCCCAGCACTTGGGAGGCTGAGGCAGGAGGAGCGCTGTGACTTCTAGGCTACCTGGGCTACACAGTGAGTTCAAGGCCAGCCTGGACGACACAGCGATATCCTGTCTAAAAAACCAAAATGATAAAGAATAAATAAAGCATCAGTGAAGGTTCCAGTCCCCACAGCCCCAGCTGCTGCATGGGAGGACATGGAGCATGGCAGCAGGGGGGGGGGCTGGCGGGAAGCTGGAGATGGGGTGCAGGGGCCTCTGAGGCCCATGTGCCTGGGAGATCACCCGACAGGCCGGACTGGAAAGGGCAGTGCCCGGAGACAGGCAGCCAACAACCCAGTGGGCCGTGGCTGTGGGGTGGCCGGGGCTTGCAGTGGAGGAGGAAGTGGGGCCAGGGCAGGTCCCTGCTGGCCCTGCCACCGGGCAGCTGTGGGGCATGGCGCACCCTCCAGACCCGGCTCCAGGCATCTCCTCTCGCTGGGGCAGAGTGAGTCACCGCGCCAAAGCCGCTTGCTCACCTCCCGCGAGGTCGTCTGGTGCCACCTCCCCAGAGTTCAGCGGCTTCCGGCCCGAGACGGAGCCTGGCACGTGCAGCTCAGCCACAGCCCAAAGGGTGATGGCGCTGTGGGTGCAGGCAGGTGAGTGGCTGGGCACCGGGAGGCCTGGCCCCGGTCCTGCCCCCCATGCTGCCCGGGGCGCCTTCTCTGTCCCCACTAGCTCTTCCTTCAGAAACGAAGCCACTCTGCCATCAGCCCTGCCTCACTTCGGCCTCCACCGCGTTCTCTGTGGGGCCAGGAAGCCCCTCTAGCCAAGTGACCCCTTCCCACCAGGCTGTGCCCCAGGCCTGGGCCCCATCTCAGTTGAGCCCGCTCTGCCTTGGCTATTCCTGCCCTGAACCTCTGGGCGCCCACGGGGCACCCTCAGTCTCCCCATCCCTTCTGGGCAGTGACTTCAGCCCAGCCACTCCTCCCCTATCCTCTCCCCATGCACCCCGAAACTGAGCCTCAGGCCTGGTCCTCTGTCCTAAGCTGCCTCTGCTCTGGAGCACGAGTGGGCAGGAAGTCACCGAGAAGGGAGGACACAAGTCCTAGAGCACAGACAGGCAGCAGACAGTGCAGGGCGCCCAGGGGCTGCTGGCCAGCTCAGGTGGCCGCCGGAGGAAGCAGGACTGGCCACCTGGGCTCCACGTAGTGGGCTGTGACCTGCATCGGAGGCCCTGAGCAGGCAGAGGAACGGGGGAGACAGAACTGACCCCCTGCTGCCTCCGGGGACACCAGCAGGGAGGCGTTGTTGTCATTTAATATTTGTTTCCAAACCAGGTGGGGTGATGCACACCTGTGATCCTTACACTCAGGAGGCTGAGGCAGGAGGACTGCTGCGAGTTCCAGCCAGCCTGGGCTACGTAGCAAGGCCCTGTCTAAACCCCTCTGTCTCAAATAGTATTTGTTCCCAATTTTATTGTTCTTCCGCCTATTAAAACTGTCCTCAGTGGAGGCTGGGGGTGTGAAGGGCTGAAGTTAGTGTTTCCTCGAGACAGGGAAGATGAAAAGGTCCCGCCAATGGATGGTGAGGATGGCGGCAAGGTCAATGCAGGAAATACCACTGAAGCAGGAGCCTTCAACGGCTCTGGCAGGGAAACCAGTTGAAACGGTAACACTGATGTATATTTTACCTTAAAGTACTGTTTTAGCTCTTGGGACAGGGTCTCGCTGTGTAGTTCAGGCCAGCCTTGAACTCGCTCTGCAGGGTAGGCTGGCCACCTTCCTGCCTCAGCCTCCGAGTGCTGGGATTACAGGTGCGGGCCACACGGCCAGCTTCCTTTCTCTTAATTTATAAGCGAACAAGCCAGGCTCCCAGCTCATTGCTTGGTCCCAAGCACACAGTAGACAGGCAAAGAGGAGTTTTTATTTTTTAAGAGACAGCTCTTCCTACGTTACCTAAGCGGCCTTAAACTCTTGGCCTCAAGCACTTCTCCTGCCTCAGCCTCCCAGGAAGCCAGGCCCATGGGTGCATGCCTTCACTTTGCCGAGGGTGGAAAGTGTGCACACTAGGCAGGCACTGGACCCCAGGAATTGTGGGAGGAAAGAATTAGAGGGGAAAAATGCAAGCCCAGCTCAGCACTCTGGGCTGATGCACCCAAACCCTGGCCAAGCCTAGGGGTGGCAGGTCTGGGGGACAAGGGCAGCCACCCACAGGCCTCCTGCCCGGCTGAGGCCGACTCACCTGGCGCTTCTCTTTCCAGAGAGGGAATGTTTCTTCCTGGCCCAACATCCGGGCAATGACCACGAGGCTGAGCTGGCTTCGAAGCTGCCTGGGAGAGAAGGAGCAGAGGAACCTGAGGGGGCGGCAATTTGGGGGCTGGGTAAACGAGGGGGTGGGCATGGGACACCCAGAGAGAGAGGAGTCCCTCTCTCCACATCCATGTGGATCTGTGGAGATGAGCAGGCATAGGATTACTCAAAAGGGGTCCAAAGCCAGCCTGGCGGTGGTGCGTGCCTACAGGCCCCACACTCTGGGAGGCTGAAGCAGGAGGACTGCCAATCTGAGTCCAATCTGGGCAGCTTTGCGAGACCCTATCTGAAATTTAAAAATAAAAACAACTCTGAAGAAGGGTTGGGGATGTAGCTCAGTGTGAAGAGTCGGCTGTGGTGGACACACCTGTAATCCCAGCATCCGGGAAGCTGAGGCAGGAGGATCACCACACATTCAAGGACATCCTCTATCATATAGCGAGTTCAAGTCCAGCCTGCACTACATGGTGAGACCTTGTCTCAAAAACACAAAACCAACCAAGCAGTGGTTCCTAATAGTCCTACTTCTCTGTGTCGGTATCTGGGTGCAGGTCCCGGAGGATGAGCAGGCGGGAGGGTGGCTCAGCGGTAGAGGGCTTGTGTAGCCTGCATGTGTGTGTACGGCCTGGGAGAAATGAGTGGGACACCAGGCAGAGAGAGGACCAGAGAGTCGGGGCTCCTCCCCGGCCATGGCTAGTGTCTCTCCAGCAGCGAAGACCGGCTTCCTTTTGTTTTTCTGAGACAAGGCCCCAAGATGTAGTCCAGGCTCCAACTCAGTGATTCTCCTGCCTCAGCCTTCCGAGTGCTGGGATCAGAGACGCCCACCAGCATGCCCAGCTCCTGGCCAGGTTGTCAACACTAATGTTTGTGATTCTGGTTCTTACAACTCCATAAACACAAGACGAGAGAGGACGGGAGTGGAGGAAGGGCCTGGGGGTTCCCGGAGTGCCTACAGCCACACTGCCTCGTGTCCCCTGCCTGTCACCCCCGCCGTGAGGTCACCACCTCTCATGTCCCCGTGCTTGGCCCTCACTGGCAGAGAACGCCAGCCACCAGGGCTTTTGTTTCCAGTTGGGACGGAACCCAGGGTTCCTGCGGGGCCCTTCCTGCCTCTTAGGCTTGGACGGTGATGTGCCACCAACTCTGGCTCCCAGAAGTCACCACCAGCGCAGCCCACAGCGGAAACACAGAATCTGAATGCGCTGGGACCAGGTTCTTTGACAGGAATCACCCTGGGTCACAAGATGGCTGGAGGAGCCCAGAGGCGCCCACCAGGACGGTGCCAACACCACTACGAGGGACAGGAAAGCAGACAGGAGCTGTCACCTGCAGGGTGCAGGACGTCTCCCTTGGGAAGGACTTCAGGAAGCAGGACCACGCTTAGTCACAGCCCCCGACTTGTCACCCCAAGGAGGCCAGCGAGGAGGACTGCCCAGCAACTTCCCAGGGCCACTGCGGCTCCAGGCGAGGGTACCTGGGATGGGGGTGCCCCCTCAAGCCCCCTGGAGGCTGCGCAGTTGGGATCAGAGGGCCCCACACAAGGTCTGCCCCTTGGGGGCTGCGCTGATTTCCTGCAGCCACTGAGGGGCCATGCAGGAGGCCGCTGATTGAAGAAGAGATAAAGCAGCGGGCGGGGAAAGGCGGCCGTGGCCTGGGAGGGTGCGGGGCGCCCGCGCTCATGTGCAGCTGGGCACGTCCACTAGGGAAAAGCACTGGGCAGGAGCACCCGTGCCTACCCAGGACCAGCAGCTCTGCTCCTAGGTACCAGGCACAAAACCCAGAGAGGGCCGGTGTGGTGGTGCATGCCTGCATCCCAGCACCAGGGAGGCTGAGACAGGACAGTTGCAGGGAGTTGGAGGCCAGCCTGAGCTACAAAGAGAGACCCTGTCTCAAAAAACAAAATAAAGCCGAAGAACACAGGTGGAGGGTGGGGTGCTGGGGAGCAACCCCGGGCCGGCTCCGGTCGAGTCTCATTTCTTGATCTGGGTGCTGGTTCCGGGGGCGTCTGACCCGTGAAAACCCACTGAGTCATGCACGTCCACCAGCCTGGGCTTTGTTCTGTTTGTACACTGGAGAGCAATAAAACCATCACATAAAACAGCAGCTCGGCTGGGAGGAAAGACGGGCCTGCCAGACCTCGCAAACCGAAACAGGAGGCCGCGGAACATCTGAATTTCAGATACACAAAGGGTAATTTTTTTAGCATGTTTGCCCCATGTGGTATTCGCATTTCATCTGGCAACCGTGGGAGGACCAAGCATTCCCTCCCTCCCCCGCTTTTTTTTTTTCTGGTTTTTTTTGAGACAAGATTTCACTATGTAGCCCAGGCTGGCCTCGAACTCACAGTGATTGTCCTGCCTCAGCTTCTCAAGTGCTGGGGTAACTGGTGTGCACCACCACACCTGGCTTCCCTCCTTTCTTTTACCTGTTTTATTTTGTTTTGTGTTGTGTTGTTTTTGAGACAGGGTCTTGCTATGTAGCCCAGGCTGGTCTCGAACTCGTGATGACCCTCCTGCCTCAGCCTCCCCAGCACTGGGACTACTGGTAATTGCCATGAGGCTTGGCTTCCTTCCTTGACTGGCAAGACTCAGTGCAGTGGAGTGAGGACCTGATTCTGCCTCCTTTAGCCCTGACTCCTTTCTGTGCCCAGTGGGGCCTGCCCTGTGCAGAACCCCGGGGACACACGGGAGCCTTCACCCTACTCCTCATCGCGCCCCAGCTTCACAGTTGGTGGGGGGAGGCCCCTTGCTGTTCCCCAAATTATACCCGGGGCAGCCAGCTCTGCTTGCGGCAGCCAGCTCTGCTTGCCGTCAGCGGGACCTGCTTTCCAGCTGTTCCGGGGCCACAGCAGCTGGATGGGGAACACAGTGGGAGGTCAACGGTTTTCGAAGCTGCTGCCGCTGAGGCCACCGCAGCACAGAGCGGGCTGAGCTGAGCTGCATCTGGCCTTCATTAATCCCCTGCCCGGCCCAGCGAGGCCACGGGGAGGGGAGGGGGGGAGGGGGAGGGGCTGGAGCAGCCCACAGCAGGCCCCTGGCACTGGACCCAGAAGGGAAGAGGCGGGCCGGGCGGGCCAGGCTCGGCTACGATCCAGGAAGGAAGAAAAGCACCAAAACAGCAGCGGGGGCGTGAGTGGACGCAGGGAGCCCACATCAGAGAGCGCGGGCCTCTGCTGGGCCTCCCCAGCGCCCCTGGCCCCGGCCCCATTCCCTGCACTCTCAGCGCCCGCTGGGACACCGGGATGCGGGGCCAGGCCAGGGCCCACTGCTCTCCGTTTCCCAGATGGCGCCTGAACTCTGCAGGGAGAAAAGGCAGCGACCCCCCCCCCCACTGCCGCCACCCCATGTGCGTGTGTGCATTTGCAGGGCTGGCCCGGCTCTTCCTCCCGAGCAACGGCGCAGCCCCACCTGGCCAGGCCTCCCTGAGCTCAAGAGCTCAAGCCGGGCGGGCAAGAGAGGAGCAGAGTCTGAGGGAGCCATCCCGGCCACTGTCATATAAGGCAAAGGCTGCAGCCGGCCTTGGCCCTGGCCAGCCTGGCCTCGCCCTGCCTGCGCCTCCGGGGCCTCCACAAGACCAGGACTCCGGATCCGCGTGGAGGAGCCGCAGGCCCTAGGGAGGCTGGGAGCTGCTTTCCCACACCCACAGTGCAGAGGGTGTGGGTGCTGTTTCCAGCCCGTGACCATCCCTGCGGCCCCCGCAAAGACATGGGGCTAGCACCCTGCAGAGGGACCCAGGAAGGCAAAGCCACTGGGCAGGATGGGCCCCTGAGCCTTGTGGAGGAAATCACAGGCCAGGGCAGCCTGGTCCTCACTCCCTCCTCGGGGAGCCAGGCCCTGCCGAGGCTGCACTGCGCTGCCCTAGAAGGCCGCGGGCACCTGGCCAGCTGCCTTTTCCAGGTCTCTCGGGCAGCTCAGGAAGCTGTAGCTGTGGCCATTTCCACTGTGGAAGGGCTGGTGACCCTGGCCCTGGCTGGAAGCCTGGCTTGCGCCCTGGGCTGTCCATGCCCCATCTCCCAGAGGACACCTGTCACAGTTCCTGCTCCTCGGCCCCTTGCCTGGCATCTTCTATCTTGCAAGTGAGCGTGTGCTACACAGGCAGGAACATCTAGGGTGTGGGAGATAGGGGACCCTTTGGTGTCCTGTACCCCACTGTCCCCAAGTCTGCAAGCCCGAGGCTACCACACTGCAGTGCGAGAGGTCCACCGGCAACAACTCACATCAACACAGACCAGGTACTGAGACACCCGAGGACGCTTGGCACCTGTCCAGTTTAGAGACAGGTCCTAGACCAGGCCACGTGGGTCTGTGCGACCCAAGAACGAGGGGAAGTGGTTTCCTCAGTCTCTCAGGAGCGTGTGACATCAAATGCCATGGCTGGGTGGCAGGGCAGAGACAGGCGATCTTAGCGAGTGCCCCGAGCACCCACGTGTGATAATACAACACCCTCCATGCCTATTATCACGAGCAGGTGACACGGTACGAACGGATGACTCCACCCAACCTCCATCCTCCCCACATGGTGACGAAGCCACTGCACCTGGAAGGGAAACACCTTGGGGTCCCTTTGCTGTATCCCACAGATGCTCACTGCACGAGGAAGGGTGGGGAGTGAGAACCGCAAGCTGCAGGCAGCCTTGAGGGTGCCTTCCAGGGCCCCGACTCTGCTCCAAAGCCTCCCCTTGCTGGGTGCCACGCCCCACTGTCCACCGTGTTCCCCTGGGGCTGTGTGTGCCACTGGCCGCGGGGCCTTGGAGGTTAACGTGCGTGCATTCCCCTGGCTGCTCTGAGGGCGCCAGGCACCTCAGATTGCAGGTCTGTTCCGTCTTTTCCTTCACGTCCAGCTGTCAGACCCCAGCTCTGACCCCTGACTGTGCAGGGCCAAGCGCCAGGACTGACCTTCCTTCCGGGATCTCTGCATCCTGTCAGCTGTGGTCACGTCATCAGTGACTCGGGCCCCTGTCCCACTAATGTCCTGCCTCATCCCGGGTGCTGGTTCTGCCCTGGCCGGGCCCCAGCAGAGGTGGGGCCCGAGGGCGCCATGGGCTGCCCTGTAGGGAGATGCTGCTGGGTCCACTGAGTTGTACCCCCTCCCAGCCCCGGTTCTGCCTCCACGGCCCGCCATGTCCTTGGGAACCCGAGCACACGTGCTCTGCCATCCTCCCCAGGTGGTTCTCATCCATCTGTTGAAAGATATAGGAGGCCAGGCGGGTCGAGGTGGTGCACGGTTGTGGTCCCGGCACTCAGGAGGCTGGGGCAGGACAATGGATACAAGTTCGAGGCCAGCCCAGACTACATAGTGAGTTCAAGGCCAGTCTGAACTACAAAATGAGACTGTCTCAGAATAAAAAAAAGAACTAAAGACAACAATGCTGACAATCATCATGGTCTCTGTACTTTAAATTTTTTTTAAACTGGGGGTTGAACCCATAGGCCTCTGCACTGAGTTATGTACCCCAGCACTTTTTCCCCTTTGTTTTGAAACTTTTGAGACAGGGACTCACTAGGTTGCTACATTGCCTAGGCTGGATTTGAACTTGCAGTCTTCCTGCCTCGGCCTCGAAGAGTGCTGGGATTAGAGGTGTGCACCCCTGCACATCATGCTTTGTGAAACCTGCCCTGGGAGCAAGCCTGCACTGGTACCCTCGCCGAGCCCGGGGGAGCCAAGTCCAGGAACCCGGCCCATGGCCCGAGGATCTGCACAGCTTGCCAGCAAGGTGGGCTCAGCATCGGGAGGAGCTTTGTCTCAAGTGCACCAGGCACCGAGGAGGAGGAGGAGGAGGAGGAGGAGGAGGAGGAGGAGGAAGAGGACAATGGCGGAAGGAAGACAACAGACACAGGTCATCTATGAAGCAGCCACAGACATGCAGGCGGCACTCAGGGGGCTCAAGGCGGTTGTGGAGTTTAGGATGAGGCTGGAGCTGGGGCACCTGGGGCCAGCGCTGGCCGTGGGGCTGACCACAGAATCACGAAAGCCCTGGCTGCCTTAATTTCATCCCCAGGAGAAAAGCCTGAAGCTTTTTAAGCAAAGGAGCCACGTGAGAGAAGGCCACACGTGGACAGCACTGCGATGACGCAGCGGGAAGGCTGGAAGGGGCCAGGACCGTGGGAGACGGAGGAGGCTGTGTCTGCACCCAGCCACCGGAGACGGGGGATGGGACCCCCCAGAGGACGGCAGGGCTCACAGGTGTTGGGCAAAGGACAGTCAATGTGACAACCAAGAAGGAAGGGCCAGCAAGAGAGAGTGGACAGAGGGCAGGAAGTCGGGAGAACGGTGCCGTGGCCACTCCTCAAGGTCACCAGGAGACGCTGGGGATGGCGAGCCTTAGCTGGCAAACTGGGTGCCCCACCGGGGTGTCTGTCCCCCTGCTCCGGACCCCTGACGTTACTCACAGGAGCCCCTGCTCCAGCCAACCCTGCAAACATGCGGCCTGATGGTGACCCATGTCCCCTGTGACCGCCTCCTGGTGCGGCACGGCTCCCTGGTGTGACCGTCTGGCCTCTCTTCCCCTGGGGCTGGGCCCTGCTGAAATCTGCAGGTGGCATGGCCCTCCTGCGGGCCGGGGCTGCAGATGTGTGCCGCCATGCCTGGCTCCCTGCCGTCATTTTTTCAGTGAAACACCCCAAAGTCCAGGTGGAACTTAATCCACAGACACAGGCTGTCCCAGCTGTTCCGCTGTTATGCAAATCACCACCCCAGACCTGCCACAAGAAATCTCCGCTCTCCCCGGCTTCCTCCGCTAAACTGTCTGAGGAGGAGTTTGGACATCCTCAAGTCCTCCCTTGAGTTTGTCAACCTGCCCTCCAGGGATCCCAGGGACCTGCACACCTGTCCCCGCCCTTCTGCCAATCAGAGGCCGGGCAGGCAGGCACCAAGGATGCTGAGAAAGTCACAAACGGTGAGGAGTCAGGTCCCTGGCAGCTGGTGACACTGGCTTTCTGTGCAGCCAAGCAGCCTTCAGCCCCTTCTTCCTCCTGTAGTGTCTGGGAGAGGCCACATGGCCACGGGTCTTGCTCTAAGTACCGCCCCTGCTGGGGACCTGGGACGGAAGCTGGAAGCCAGTGTGGCATGCTGCCCTTTGAGGCAGGGCCACCCCAAGGGTCACCTTCCCAACATGGAATCGCCTCTTCCCACCAGCCCTGAGTTGGGTGGTTTGCTCTAGTATTTACTTCCTTTTCGTTTGTTTGTTTTGGGACAGTCTCATTTATGTAGCCCAGGCTGGCCTTGAATGGGTGGGGATCCTCCTGCCTCAGCCTCCTGAGTGCTTACAGACAGGTGGTCCCATACCTAGTTTACTGTCACTTGTGGAGGGGAAGCTCTTGGATTCGTGGTGAACCCCGAGTTGCCTCTGTTCCGCCAGGCACCAGGGCGGTGGGAGTGCCTTCTTTGTTCCCATCTAGTTGAGCAGTCGAGGTTGTGACAGCCCCTCACACGACAGCTGCCCTCCCTCCTGGGGGCAGTCTGGGCACAGAGCCCAGTGGGGCAGCCACCAGCAGGGCAGAGCAGGCGCTGGCCCGCTCCTGCGACAACACCGCCATGGGGGCCATAGAGAGGCAGCGCCAAGCCGAGCCCACGCTGGGCGGGAGGCTGCGGAAGACAGGAAGCCGTCCGCTGGTGGGGAAGAGCGGCCAGATGGGGCGCGGGGCCCTGGGACATGCACACTGGCTCACGGCGCCCGGAGATGGCACCAGCGGGCGACTTGGGGCCAGGCCGGGGGTGTTTCATTGTCTACTTCTCAGCACCTTCTGAATTCTGTACCCCTCGAAGGTTTTATTCAGTCAGGAAATTAAATAAGGTAAAATGTCTATGTAAATAACACTCATCCGGATGAGGAAGCCTCCTCCCTAGCACAGCTCCTGGTTCAGCCGGACACGTGGATGAAGGAGGCTGAGGCAGGAGGGTCACTGTAAGTTCATGGCCAGCCTGGGCTACACAGGGAGACCCCATGTCAAGTAAATAAATAACAAATCCTAAGCTCCTGGCCCGAGGCAGCAGCCAGCGGAGGCATCTGTCCCAAAAGCAGATGGAGAACACATTGTTTCATCCCCTTTCTAGCACTAAAGGCCACTTCTGCTGGACCCTGGGTGGACACAGGCCCTGCGAGGACACAGGTGCCCCGCCCTGCAGTCCTCAGGGCTGGCAGAGGACCAAGAAGCAGCACAGGTTTGGCCCAGGACAAGGGTTGCTTCAGATCTACTGGGAAAGGAAGACGATTTATCTGAAAGACGGGCTCAGGTACACGGGCTCTTTGGGGGTAGAAAAAAAGAATCTAGTTCAGTCCTCACCTCCTGCCCAGAAGAAAGGGATTGTGGGGGGAGGAAGCCACTAGGAACAAGGTTATTGTGTCCTGGGAGAAAATGGGACCAGCTTCTTTGTGGTCTTAGGGGTGGGGGAAGCCTGCTACTCCAGACACCAAGAGTCCCCGTCTGCACCATCCATGTCACTCCTGCAAATTACTCCTGGGTGAGGGCAGCACACACCTACGATTCAAGCACTCTGGAGGCTGAGGCACGAGGATTGCCATGAGGTTGAGGCCAGCCTGAGCTACATGGGGAGACCCTGATTAAAAAACAAAACAATGAAGGAAAAAAAACCAAAACCAGTAAGGAAACACCCAGTTCACTCACTAGATGATAGCGAAGATTTTAAAATGACAATTTACAACTACATGAACAAATAAAAGACAGCTTACAACCTCAGGAGAAAACAGAGGACAATACAGTGTTTGCAACATGCGTACTGAGTAATGCACACGTCATCTCGTTAAAAAGAAAAATTACACCTGACAGGAGGATGGGCCAGGAGCCCTCCGGTGATTATAGTCAAGTATCACAAAAGGCTGAGGAGCAGGAGAACCACTTTCCCCGGCTATCAGGGAGGAACAGCTGGAGTCACAGGATGACACCTCTCCTTCAGGGCTGTGTCGTGCATGAGAATGTCGACATGCAGCCATCTGTATAATTGCTTGGCAGAACCAGTCTAGCTTTACTGTTTTTAGGCCCAAATTTAAATGTGCCGGCTTCAGGATGGCAATTTCCCTTCAAGGAGTTCATCACAGAGAAATATTTGCAGAGGTGCCCAGAGCTGGTATAGGCAGACAGTCCCTAGAGGCAACGTACAGGGCCAAGGACTGGTTTCATGCTGGTTAAGGAATGCTATGCAGCTGTGAAAAAGGAAGGCCCCGGCACAGATGCATACACACAGATGTGTAAGATGCAGATTTGAAGAAAACAGCCCCAAGAGACGCGACCCTGTGGAGCAAATGGAAGGCAGGCTGGACCACAGGGGCCTTGGTGACAGCCTCAGGCCGTGGCCCTGGCTGGGCAAGCGGAAGGCAGTGCAGCAAGGCAGAACTGCTATAGGCAGCTGAGTTAATTAGAAATATTACAGGCAGCCAGACAGGGCCGGGCCCTCAGAGAGCCGGTGCGGAAGCCCAGACACTTCACAACTGTGGGGGAGACAGACACCTCCGCTGCCGGCCAGATCTCAAGACAAAAGGCAAAATAAAAGTAGCCACACCCTCTGCATAAACCTTAGGGTCTGATATTCTAAATAGGTATCACCTTGATGCCCTGATCACCCTGAGGAAGCCGGAAGGAGCCACTACCCCAATCCCCTACAGGCAAAGGCCTTGTACTGTATTCAAACCTGCTTGCTACGTGACTCGATTTCCTACTGGATCCCAATTCAGTCAATCTTACCTGAGCAATTATACTCGTAATCTTACTGGTTGGCTCTAGTTCTGTCCCACCTCTTGTCCACCTTACGAGTTCCCATTTTTCCCTACTGTGGACTCACCTGAGTCAGCCCACTCGGGACCCCTTCTATCTCTCTCAGAAGCTTTCTTTCTCTCGATAAATACATTCTACGCTTACCCTCCACTGTCCCTAAATTCATTCTTTGAGTGCACATGCCTAGAATCCCAGCACTCGGGAGGCTGAGGCAGGAGGATTGTTGCAAATTCAAGACCTGGGCTACAAAGTGAGCTCAAAACCAGCCCGAACTGCATAGCGAGACCCTGTCTCAAAAGAACAACAACAACAAATTCAGTCATAGATGTCAGAGAACAAGAGCTCGTACTGAACATCTGCTAGATTGGGGGTTCCTTTTCCCGGATCAGAACTGCAGCACCCACAGGTGTCTGCAGAGTCCACAGCCTCAGGGTCGGAGGAGGGGCAGCAGCCTCGTTTGTGCTCCAGAGGAGACACAGAAACGCCAGTGAGAGCAGCTGGGGAGGGGGTGACTGAGGGGTTTTCTTTGGCTCTGGGGATTAAACCCGGGGTTCACACACTGAGCTTCATCCTGAGACCCCTTTTAAATTCTGTCTTGAGACAGGGTCTTGCTAAGTCACTAGCTTGTCCAGACTGGCCGTGATTTTTCAATCCTCCTGCCTCAGCCTCCTAGAGGGCTGGGATTACAGGTATGTGTCTCCACGCCTGGCTGAGCACAAGACTGAGGGGTGAGGAAGGTGGTAAGTGGTGATGGAAGAACCTCTTTCTGGCCTGGGCAGTGCTAAGCCTCTTCAGATGGGCCCCAAAGAGGTCTGAGGGGCCTGAGCTGGCCGGGTGCCACCCACCGAAGCACCAGGGGGCCTCGGGCAGGCCTCCCCACAGCCTGCCTCTTTCTGTGCGGTGTGGAAGTTCCCTTCAGGAACGCGGAGAGGCCGCCGCCTCCTCCTCCTCCCCTTTATTTTTTCAGTACCTCCTCCTCCTCCCCTTTATTTTTTCAGTACCTCCTCCTCCTCCCCTTTATTTTTTCAGTCCGCCTCCTCCTCCCCTTTATTTTTTCAGTATTGAGGATTGAAACCAGGTCCTCATACAGCTAGGCAAGTTCTCCCATTCAACGACACTCCCGGGCCTGTTTTAAATTTCTGAGACAAGGGCTGAGTTGCCTAGGCTGGCCTCAAACTTGGAATCCTCCTGCCTCAGCCTCCCCAAATAGCTGAGACCACTACCATGCCGAATCAGCCCAGTGATTTATCTCCTCCTGGGCTGGACTGTTCATTTATCTCGTTCATCATCAATCTTTCAAAAAGAATTTCCCAAACACCTACAGCCTGCTGGGTACCATCCTGGATGTGGGGGACAGGGCAGGACCTCAAGGAGGCCCTTGCTGGCGTGGAGGGGCTGTGGTGGGGAGAGGCAGCCACACACAGGGAGGAAACAGCAAGGTAATTCCTGGGCAGAGAGGAGCAGTGAGGGGGCGGGAGCTGGAGGGGGTGGGGAGGGTGGGGCACGCGGGAAGCTCCTGCTGCCCTAGCTGATAGCTAACAAAACGCATTAGGAGAATTGGGCTTTTTTGGGTCGGTTGGTTAAAAAGTCATCTGTGCTTTGTATTGTTGGCTCTGCCTGCGGCGGGGGTGGGGGGCTGGGAGGGGCGGCACCCACCTGCCCCTGGGGGTCACGTCCGGGAAGAGCTGCACCACGGCCAGCAGGTTGTGGTGGTGGTTGGACACCCAGCTCAGGGCACGGCACAGGCGCGGCAGCTGCGGGTGAGGGGGACAGTGACCACCGGAGAGTGACGACTGCCCGAGGACACCGCCTCCCACCTGCCCCCCAGCCCCCCAGGGGAGGAACAGGGGCCGCACACCTTGCTGGGCCACTTGCGGACGCACTCCAGCAGCTGCAGCAGAAGCTGCTGGAGGTCGGTCTTGGGCAGCAGGCGGAGCCCCGAGTCCAGGCTGGTGCGGCACAGAAGCTCCATGAGGCCCAGGAGGCTGGTGTCCGTGTAGACGCCCGGCCGGAGGTAGACACACAGCGTCAGGAACTGGGAGGAGCAGCAACGGGGCGGGGTGGGGTGGCGGCCAGGGTGGGGGTACAGGGGGCAGCGAAGATGGGGGCCAGGCTGGGGGGACTGAACAGCAAGCCAGGTCCGACCAGCTCACTGTCCCACGCTGGGCCCAACTGCGGGACTGGCCAGCACCAGGCTACAGGGTGCAGTGGCCAGAGGGTGGCTCACCTTGTAGGTGTTGCTCAGGCTGGTGTCCAAGGCCACCTCCTGGGGCACGTCCTGCTGCTTCCTGCCTTCCCCTTCGGGTGGCCTGCAGTGAGACAGGGACAGCTGGGACTCGATGGCAAGGGAGTCCCAGGAGCTGGGCCCGAGGGGAACGGGGCAGAGTGGCAGGCAGGGCTCCGGAGACCCAGCGGTCCACGACCACCATTGCCATGTGTGCGTGCCTGTGTGGCCAGGGTCCACGAAGTGGCCCTCAGGACGCTGGGCGGCTGGAGTCCCCTCTGGCCCATTTGTGGGGTCACCAAGTGGCAGTGCCAATTCCTCGCCACAGGGGCCCCTGCAGGGTTCCAGGGCAGCTGGCCTTCCCAAAGGCAGTGAGGCAGGGGCAGAGCCAGAGACAGAAAACTGAGGAAGCGGAGGGTGGGAGGAAGAGGAAGCAGGAGGAGCTGGGGGGAGGTCGGGTGCCAAGGTGAGTGTGGGGCCTGGGTCCTGAGAACCCCAGCTCCAAGCCGCAAGGGCCTCCCTCTGACACCCGGAGCCCCCCACCCCCGCATGGGGTGCATGTGAAACTGTCCACCGAGAGGGTGAGCCCTTCCCAGGGTGCCCTGGGCCTGACGGTTCACACAGGGATGAGCCTGGTGAGGTCCCGCTGGTGTGGGGGGTGCAACCCTCCCAGCAGGCACAGCGCACGGGGGTCACATGACACTGACTTTTCCAGCACTCAGAGCCTGGGTGGGACACGGAGCAGTCCAGGCCTCACTAAATCCTCCTCTGCTGGTCCACTGTCCACAGCTGATTTGAAATGGGGGGGCACCACAGAGTAGAAGAGCACCACTCTTTTTGTTTGGGTTGGATTTTTTCTTTGTTTCGAGCTGTGGCTTTGCTAGGTAGCTCAGGCTGGGCCTCAATTCGTGGCAATCCTCCTGCCTCAGCCTTCTGAGTTCGGGGACCATAGCTTTGACCACTACGCTCTATTCTTCGTGTCTTGGTGCTGGTGCCACCTCTCGGAGGAGAAGAGGACATGCCGCCTGCCGGGTACCGGGAAAGTTGGTGCCACCAATGAACCAAGGCTGGTGGAGGGGAGGCTGAGGCTAGAGCCCTCTGGATTTTAGCACAGGTGGGGCTGGCACTGTCCCAGTGCCACAGGTCTGCACCTCCCTGGGAGGGTTCCGGGCCTCCCCAGCAAGCGCTCTGCAGTCCTTGCCTTGGGGACAGCCACATACCAGGCACCCTGTGTCTCCTGCCTTCCGACTCAAGTGCTGGCATCTGTGACTGCTGTCCCGGAATGCCTGTTCCCAGGACTCTACCAGGGCACCAGCTCGGGGTCAAGGAACACGCTCATGTGGCCCGGTGACCCACTCCCCTCCTGCACGGGGCGGGGGGGCTCAGAGCCATCTGGGGCCCCACAGTCCTATCCCGAGGGCAAGGTGGCCTCCGTGTCCGGCGTCCCCAGCCTCGGAATTAGGGCTCACGACTTGTGACAACCGGCATCTGGAAGCTGGATCTGGGTCCCTCAACATCGCTCGATCCTCTCGAAATGACAGTCCCATCCTAGGGCTTGTGGCTGGCCTCTCCCTCTGCTTCCACGTGTGGGTTACAAATGGTGACACAGGGTCCATGCAGCGCTGCGACATTTACAGGGACACTGCTGCTACCACCATGGAGAGCTGTCTGCTGGCAGGCAGGGTGCTGTCGCTCTGCCCCGTATGCCAGGGCCACGCTGTAGTGTCGTCCAGAGGAGACCACGCTGAGCTGGTGGAAGGGGGCAAAGGACATTTTCCCTTGAGCAGACGACACTGCAGGAAGGCCGGGTGCCATGGCCCCTGTGCTGGGGAGGACGTCTTTCCCACGTGCCGGGGTTGGTCACTCAGGGATCCGCTGGGCCTTGCAGAGGGAATTCTCTCTCTCTTTCTCTCTTTTTTTGTTTTTTTTTGAGATAAGGTCTTGCTACACAGTTCAGGGTGGCACTGAATGTATTAGCCCAGATCCGCCTGCCCCAGCCTCCCCTGGGTGCTGGGGGGGTCACAGGCGTACACCACCAAGGCCAGCCAGAGAGGAAATCTTGGAGCCCGTTTTAGAGACGAGAGGGCACGAGTTTTAAGGAAACCCGAGACAGGGACAAAGAATGGAAGGTGCTTTTCCCGAAGCGACTAAGAGGTTAGCAGGGTGTAGATCTCTGTGCGGGCACAGAGAATCTGGGTGTCCCTGAGGGACCCCCAGGTGCCTGTGCTGCTGGGGGTGTCCTCAAAGCCAACAGGTAAGAGACAGGCCTGATGCAGAACCAGCAACCCAGGATGGGCTGCTGCGGGGGTCAGGGCTGAGGACACCCAGGGCCCGGGAGGAGGTTCTCTAGGCCGAGGACCCCTCAGCCACCCTGGAGCGTAGGTACTGGGACTCCCACCATCAGTCCCAGGGAGGCGGAGGACTGGGGCCCGGGGAGTGACGTGTGGGTGCACACAGCAGGGAAGCCACACCTGGGAAGGCGGCCCCTCGGTACCTCCTGGCTCTGCCCTCCTCCCACAGGATCTTCACTGCCTCGCCTGGTGGGGAGTCCGTCTGCTGGCCACGTGTGTCCGAGGACGAGAAACGATGAGTTTCTGGGCCACGGTTCTTTTTGGTTTTTGAGACAGGATCTCGCCATGTAGTTCGGACTGACCCCGAACTCTCTAGCCCAGGCTGGCCTCGAACTCGAGGCATCCCCATTTCAGCCACTGGGCGCATGGTCCTAACAGCGCCTGGCCCTGCAGCAGGAAGGCCAGGAAGCAGCCACGTCTTGGGGGGCCCGGGAAAGAGGGAGTGGCTTTGTGCAGAGTGGGGTGCAACCTGGGCCGCGATGTCCCCACGGCCACTTCCACTTCCAAGGGGACTGCAGTGGCTCCTCGGATCTCCTCTTGTGAGCCTTCCCCTCATGCGACTCTGTTGAGTGCCTTGGAGGCTGAGGCAGGAGGATCACTGTGAGCTCAGAGCCAGTCTAGGCTTCAAACTGAGTTCAAGACCAGCCTCAAGTACAGAATGAAAGCCTGTCTCAAAAACCAATAATAATGGTAATATACAACTCCTAAAATCCCCGCCCTGCGCACCTGGGCCGAGCGGAGCACACAGCTGGAATGCAGGAGGGATGGCGGTGCAGGAGGGGAGGAAGGCCTGGGACTCACCTGCTGTGTGTGGCGGGGCTGTGGGCACCCAGGCTGTGCAGCAGCTCCATCACCTCCTGCGGTGAGGGGCACCAGGGCCGCACCTGGTCCCCTGCTGGGCCATCGGGGGACAGTGGGGGAGCGGGCGGCAGGGGCTCCGTGTGGCTGTCCTGGGGTTCAAGGTCTTCAACGCTGCCGTGGGTGTCACCTACGGAACAGGAGATGGGGCTAGTTGGAGCCTCGGGACCCAGGGATGTGGCTCGTAACACGCAGGAGGCCTGGGGTCCCCTCAAGGAAAGGCTGCAGGCTCACAGTGTCTCTGCTCCCGGCTTGGTAAGATTCTCTCAGCGGGGAGCGGAGGACACCAAAGGCTCAGCTGTGCCCTCCTCTGCCCTCTGTCCTCTGCTCTGCAACTCAGCTCCCAGCCGAGCTGGGGTGGAGTCCCTGCCCCACCCCAGCGCCATGTCCATCTGTTCCCTTGCTGCCTGCCTGGGTTTTGCCCGCTGACGTGGGGCCATCAGGAGCCTAGGTGCGGGGTGACAGATGAGGGCCACCTCTGTGGCACTTCTCTCCCTGTCAGGATGCGTGTTCCGCCCCGGCTGGCCACCACCTCGTCCTTGGGGGAACACTCAGGCAGACCAACAAATGCGAGTGAGAGCCTCCCCTGATGGTGCACGGCCTGTAATCCCAGCACGCGGGAGGCCGAGGCAGGAGGGTTGCCACAAGTCCCAGCCCTGCCTGGGCTACAGAATGAGATCCTGTCTCAAAAAACCGGAAAGAAAAAAAATGCAAGCAAGTGTTTGCAACAGCTACCACGTCAGAGGTGCAGAGCCCACGCAGAGGTCGTCCACTAGCTGTGGCCAGAGGGACCAAGGCAGGGCACCTGTCAGAGCCAGGGCAAGGGACACACTGGACAAACGCAGGGCGGCATGAAAGAGCCCAGAACCAGAGGCAGGGACTCCCACCAGGCCCCACTGAGAAACAGTTTCCTTGGGGGGCCGTGGGCTGGCAGGCTCCAGGCATCGGTGCCCCTTGGGAAATGTATATGGGATGGGGATCACCCAAGAAGCCATCAGACTCCGGGAGGAGGAAGAACCTTCAAAGTGTTGCTTTTTTCTCTCGGGCAACCGAATGGGAAAGGAGCCGTAATGCTGCCCTCGCCTGCCTGGCGGACCGGCCAGGAGAACCGGGTGCCCTGGAGAGAGGCGTTGCCTGGGCCTGTGCGCACTGCGCGCGCGTGTGTGTGTGTGTGTGTGTGTGTGTGTGTGTGTGTGTGTGTGTGTGTTTGAGCACGCACGCGCGCACACACAGGGCAGGCAGTGAGCCCTCCAGAGGAGATACCAGACCAGGCCCAGGAGACCCGCTGGCATCCTGCCACGTTCTCAGGCCCACCTCGCCCACACAGGTGACAGGCAGCTGTCCCCCCCCCCACTCCAACCACAGGTGGCCTGGTGGTGGCAGCGGAGGGTCCCAGGATGACCCAGGATGCACTGGTCCCTTGCCCAGCCCTGGGAGCCGGTTACAATGACAGAAAACGCCTCTCAGAGCCCGTAATTAACCCGCCCTAAGTAGGCCATGCGCTCAGCTTTTCCCCGGCCGCGTCTGTCCCAGACAAGGACTGCCGCAGAGCTGACACAGGGGAAAAGCCGCAGCGCCCAGGCCTGACTCGGTTTCTCCAGGCACAAGAGGCAGTCACTGTGGGGGACACGGGGTGGGGGGACCATTGCCAGCAGCCCCGGGCAGAGCTGAGGCTGGGAGGCCCTGGGGTCCCCTGCGGTGGGGCTCAGGCTGGGGGTGGGGAGCACCAGGCCTAAAATAAAAGCCACAGAAGGGGAACCGTAGTCCAAGGCCTGCGCCGCGGGCCCCCTCCCCGCCCTGAGCCCGCCCTCCCTGGCAGGTGTGACCGTGCACGGGGTGCAGGGTGCAGTCGCTGTTCACTATGTGGCCCCGGCCGGCTTGGCACTCCAGGCAATCCTCCTGCCTCAGCCTCGGCTTCCTACACCCCGCCCTCGTCCTGGGCCCAGGCGCCACCTGCCTGGCTCCCGTCTCTCTGCCAGCATCACAGACCCCACCGTGCCCTGGGAGGACGGAGGCCCTGGGAGTCTCTGAAGGCCAGGATGGTTTCTGGAGCGGGGACTGAGCCCCAGCACTCCCTGGCCATGGGCTCCGCACATCCACGGGAGGCCTGAGCACCCAGCGCCAGTGACCTCGCCTCCCTCAGCCTGGAATTGGCTAAAGGGAAACAGTTTCAACAGCACTGGCTTTTGATTTGCTTTAGCTTTAGTCATGTAAAACGTTTATTCACTCGGCAAACATGAACTGAGCAACTGAGCGAGGCACTGGGGAGCTGGCAGGGAGCACAAGGGACAGGACTGCTGAGAGCAGTCGGGTGAGGCTGGGCGGGGGTGGGCAGCTGTGAGGAGGAGCAGCTGTCATCCCGAAGGACCCAGCGGACCCTGCAGTGAGTCCATACTTTGGTTTCTTTCTTGGGGGCTTTCCATACGCTCTGCCCGATGCTCAGACCCCTGCTCTCATAGTGTTTTGTTTGTTTATTGTTTGTCTTTTTGAGACAAGAGGTCTTCTTATGCAGTTCAGGCTGCCTTCAACGCACTCCGCAGCCCAGGCTGGCCTCGAACTCACAGCAGTCGTCCTGCCTCAGCCTCCTGAGTGCTGGGATTCCAGGTGTGCGCCACTGCTCGAGGTGAGGGGGCACTTCGTTTCCGTTTCCCCTCCTCCTCCACGGCTCTGTGCCCGAGGCTTGCCCTCGGGTGCATGGCCGCCTCCTGCAGGGCCCAAGGCTGCCCACCACGCCCTCCCCCACTCCTGTTTGTTTGTGGGATCGAGCTCAGGGTAGGTGACGACCTGTCCCCGGGCCACCTCTCCTCTCTCCACCTTGTAACTCACACCCCTGCCCCGCGTCACCTAACACCACCAAGCGCTGGGGCCCTGGCTCGCAGGACAGAGTTCACTGAGCCGGCAGCGGAGCCTCACGGAGCTGTGAGGGTTGGCTTTGGCTGCAAATAACAGCAGAGAAGCAAAACAAAAGCCCGTGTGGGCTTAGAGGAGCTAGAATTTCATGTCTCTGATGAAACAGAAGCCTGGCGAGTGGCCAGGACACAGCTGGCGCAGAGACCCCTGCACTCCTGGATGCTGATAGCCATCTTTCTGCTCTGTTTACAGCCTCTGCTTCTGTGTCCAAGGTTGCCTCATGGCCCGGGATGGCTGCTAGAGGCCCAGTTATCACATCTCAACTCTAGGCAACCACGTCTCACTTTGCCACCTCAAGGATGCATCACTGGGTTGTTTTTAAGGATGCAGGGTTCCCTTAAGGTGACCCACGATTAGTGCCAAACCACCCTCCCGTGTTTAAAACGTAAGAATCTGAAGCCAAGCACGGTGGCACGTGCATTCTGGGGGCAGGAGATTACAGCATGTTCAAGGCCAGACTGGGCTACATACGGTAGCAAGACCCTGTGTCACACACACGCAAAGAGGGTGACGGCTCTTGCAAGGGGCAGTGCTGTGGGCGCTCTCCGGGTCAGGGGCCCAGCCTAGAGCCTCTGGGCGCCCGGTGTAATCAGCCTGGGTGCGGCCCAGGGGTCTCCGCCTGATGCCCTATGGGCATGGCGCCGTGCACCCAGGATCCAGGCTACTCAGGAGGCTGAGGCGGGAGGGCTGCAAGTTGCCGGCCAGTCTGGGCGACTCGGTGAGGCCCTGTCTCAAGGTAAGGAAAGGACTGGGGTGTGGCTGGGTGGCAGGGCGCCTGCCTGCCATGTGTGAGGCCCAGGTCCCCAGAGCGCGCCTCAGGTGACTTCCAGCTGGGACGCAGGCCTTGGACCCAGGGCACCTGCCGGGAACACGCCCTCGAGCTGAGCTGCTTCTCGGCCCTCTTACCCTTTCTTTTTCATGGAAATGGCATTGACCCCAGGACCGTGGCACTGCACTACATCCCTAGGCCTCCATCTTTTATTTTGAGACAGCCTCAATATTTGCGTTGGGCTGGAACTTGTGATCCCCCTGCCTCAGCCTCCCAGGTAGCTAAGATCAGAGGAGATGTCACTGTGCCTGACCTAGGATTTTTTTAAAGCTCGGTCACAGCTTAAAAACTGCCACGACAGGAGGCTGAGTCCTCAGGGAGCTAGCAGTGCTCTTCCGATGCAGGTCTAAAAGTCACACTTTTTTTTCTTAATCGGTACCAGGGATCGAACTCACGACCGCTTGCTTGCAAGGCAGGTGCTTATGCCGCTGAGCTAAATCCCCAGCCCCAAAAGTCACACATTAAGAAGTGCCCTCCACTGTCAAATCTCAGCCTCGGAGAGACTCTGTCTCCATCTCTGTCTCCGTCCGTCTGTCTGTGTGTCTCTCTGGTTTTGTCTTGTTGAGACAGGGCCTTGCTCTGTGGTTCAGGCTGGTCTTGAACTCACTGTGTAGCTCAGGCTGACCTGGAGCTCAGAGTGATCCTCCTGACTCAGCCTCCTGCACATCAGCTGCCCACTTGGGGAGGAGCTGTGGGAGGTGTCGCCATCTGCTGCTGGCACTGCCTGGGCTCCATGTGTCCTCAGCAAACCCCCAACCAGGGCAGCCACATGCCAGCTAAGCAAAGTCTGGAACTGAAACCAAAGCAGACAGAGTCCCTGCATTCCGAAGCCCCAGCCAATATTAAAGTATCCACACATCAGTGTGACTCAAGCCCCTGGGACTAGAAGACAGGGCTGGGAGTGGAGAGCAGTGGTCAGGATGCGGGGTCGGGGCAGGGCTCCCCAAGAAGGTAGAACCGGTGCCACTGTGAGATCTGAGGGG
This sequence comes from Dolichotis patagonum, assembly GCA_004027295.1. Lineage (NCBI taxonomy): Eukaryota > Metazoa > Chordata > Mammalia > Rodentia > Caviidae > Dolichotis > Dolichotis patagonum. The sequence goes on along the minus strand of PVJX010023837.1, from coordinate 507 downwards.
GAAAGCGGGGGGAAGGGAGAAACCAGGCTGCTGCTTCAGGGAGGGAAGGAGGAAGGATCCCTGAGGAGATGGCACATGCAAAGGCCCTGGGGCGCTTGGGGGGGGGCTGAGCAAGGCTGGCTCACAGAACAAGAGAGGAAACCGATCCAGTGAACTGCAGAGCATCACACACACTGACAGGGTGAAGCCTGATCATCTGGAAAATGGGTAGAGAACAGAACCCACTTGTTGGGTTGTTATGGCAACTGAGATGGACTAAGCCTTGGGCTTGATGCACGGTGCAAAAGGAGCAGCCTTGAAATGTTAGCTTTCATTTTCTATTAAAGTACTTCTCCTGTCTACAGCCACACCACCCCAGACGTGCCCACTCTCGTCTGAATTACTTTTACTATCATCTCTGGCAATCATATGTTTTAAAGACAAGGATCAAGGGCTGGGGACCTGGCTCGGTGGTGTGGCACCTCCCTCGCAGGCACTGGGCTATAAGTTCCATGCACGGTACCAAAA
>PVJX010023836.1:6846-28877 GCA_004027295.1 Dolichotis patagonum | reverse complement strand
CCTCCTCAGCTCACCCTGGGCTGCCCCCACACCCCCACCCTCGCTCACACGGGTGCTGGATCAAAAACCCAGCATCAGGGCCCCGGTGCAGCCCAAGGGCAGGCGCACAGACACACAGCCGACTCCCAGGCCTGTGCCCGCAGGAGCGCCCCTTGGACTTGGGGCCCCCGTGGGAGGCGCAGCTCCCATTGCCAGCCTCAAAGGGGCACAGCCAGCCCAGGAGGAGGGGCATCCACCTCACCCCCCACCTCAAGCACGGGAGCACCCCGCTGACTGCTCCCGCTTCCAGGAGGGTAAATCAAGGAGCTGGAAATGGCCCGGATCCGGTGGGCGCTGCGGAGGGCAGCGAGGGAATGCCCGACGCGCGTGGACCTACCACGGTGTACAGCCCTTTCTCCGAAGAGGAGTGGGGACTGGGACAAGACTTGGAGCAGCGCCTGGTAGCTGCTGTGCTTTGGGACAACGGTGACCTTTCCTCTTGCTGTGTGCACCGAGCCAGGGGACGCGCCCATCCCTTGCTGTGTGCCTGGCTCTAGGAACCAGCCCGGGCCTGGCCCACGGGTGGCATCCTGGGGATGATCTCCAGGGCGTGTGACAGTGGGGAGGCCCCACCACTCTGTGTGGGGGCGTCTGCTGGTCACACAGCCCGTGCAGGTCTGACTCCAGTCACCAGGGCTGCTCTAACGTTTCTGGGGTGCCTTGCATTGGCCAGGCCCCTTGCTGGACCATCAGACTGTCTAGGGAGGCTCTGGCCCAGCCCACTTCCTCCTCAGGGGCAGGGCTTAGGTCTGGCTGGAGGAGCTCACAGCATCAGACAGCGTACATCCTTGCTTGGCTAAAGGAGTCCAGGCGGCAGCAGCTTGGCCTCTGGATGACCTGGGTCGGATTTTGCAGTTTTGGCTCTTGTTTCTGAGCTTTTTATGAAAGTTCCTTGTTTCCACGGGGCTCCAGGGCACAAGTTCCCTGACTTCTGACTCAGCTTTTGTCTCACAGAGGGCTGTGGGACGTCCTGAGCGTGGGCGGCTGCAGAACCATTCCTACTCCTGCTGGAGCCCCCGAAGGGGTGGCCAAAGGGGGACTCTCCTGAGGAAAATCTCAGGTGCTGGATGCCTTCGGAATGAGGTCAGATAGAAGAAATAACAACTAGGTAGAATAGACCCAGGATTTAAAAACTGAGATTTAAAAATTGTACTAAAAATAACTGCAGCTTCCAGATGTGAAAGTTCTTTAAGCCTCTTTCCCATCCCGAAAATTCCTGCAGAAAAACAAATCCCTAAAAGCCTTATAAACACAGTCAGCCCGTTAGCTGGGTTCTGGACCTGTCCTTTTCACCTGTAAGTGGCTCTTCCTCTGTCCTCAAGGAAGTAGCAATATTCGTGGGCAGCATGTGCCAGCTTCAGGCGTAGGTGCGAGAATCCCGGCACAGCCTACCGGACGTTATCCTGACACACAGCTGAAGTGCTGTCCCTGATTGCCCATCTTGAAGACACCCTGGGCCCCATGAGTGTAGCCACTGCTGGCTCATAATGTTCCTCTTTTGCTTGAGTGCACACCCCACGCTGCAGCCTTAAAACCTCTGCTCTCTAAACCCTCCCCTGCCTCTCACAGAAGCACCGGGAGCACGTCTTCCCTGAGAAGAGGCAGCAGGCATGGGAACGTTCTACCATAGGGCACCACGGCTTGCTGACTTCAGCCCCGGCACCTCTCAGCCCCAGCCTGGTGACATCTGCTCTTGGCCAGCCAGTGGCAGAAGGTAAAAAGGCATCAAGAGGGTGACTGGGCTGCAAGCCCAGACAAAGTCACGATTTTTTCTTTCTTCTTTCCCACTTCTCTGAACCCCTTACCCTTTGAGGCACAGTTTATCTTTTTTCCTCTTTTTTTTTTCTTTTCTACAAAAGTTTACAACCTTAGTGTTTCTTTGTCAGCAGCTAGACAGTCTCAGAGTCCCTAGGAAATGAATTCTTGTACCTAAAAGCACCAAAGGTGCTTGGCCCCTCCGACCAGAAATGGGGAAAGGTGTTGACAGGTGTCCTCTGTGATGTGCAGGGGCCTCAGGCTGACATACTCCTCATGTCGACATAGCCCATTGCTGGCTAAGACAGAGCTAAAACTTCTTCACTGGGGAGACATATGTGAGTATTGACCCATGCAGTGTTTCAGTCTAAGTTTGTCATTCGACTGGCATGGGAAATCAAGTTCTGAGGCACCATGAAGGAGACCAGCTTTTGGCGTGACACCCAAGGACAGCAATCTCCTTAAACCATGTATGTTTTGGGTCCTAAACACTTTAGAAAAAGAAAATTCTGAAAACTTCTCTTTTTATCTCTCCCCTGCCCCTCCCCTTCCCCTTCCCCTCCCTCTTTCTCTCCCCCGCCCCCGCCCCTGCACCTTCCTCTCTTTCCCTCCTGTGACTCCCTTCTGATTGGCTGGGAACATGTCCTAAGCCATGGGGACCCGAGTGGCCATTCAGGTGACAGCTGAGGTTATCCTAGGAACCTGGTGAAGCCTATAGACTCAAAGGGAGGAGTCCACTAGTGTACTTTTCTTTTCCTTCCTGATTCCCCAAGAAAGCCCCAACCCCCTTCTGCCTTCTCTCCCACTCAGGCTTTCTTTTAGAAAACCCAAATCCTTTAGCTTTTTCCAATACGTTATCAGGGAGAGGCCAAGAGCTTGGCGGAGAGGGCAGAGACGAAGGAAGCTGGGAACTCAGGAAGTTTCCTCATGGCTCTGGGCACAGTTCCTAGTGTGTCTCTTCACGTGAGAGGGGAGCGTAAGCAAACGGCCTCCGTGTTCTCCCAGCACAGGAAGGGCGCCCTGAGGCCGCTCAGACTGGCTCCATGACCTTTCTGGCCCTGGGCCTCCGTGGAGCCCTGCATAGGGTGTCTCTGCATGAGCCTCTCCACCGCTCTTTGATGCTAACCTGCTTCCTCCCGCCGTCTTTTTTGCTTTTGGCCTTGGGCTTACCTCCCTACGCCTGCTGTAGTTCTAAGAGACATCTCGGGACTCTCCATACCCTCTCAGAGCTCCTGTGTGTTACTGGTTTCTAGATATGCAGATGTTTGGGGTAGTTAGAGTAAAATCAAGCTCTTCTGTACAACTCCATTTCCTGCTTTTTCGATCTGTTGCTGAAGATTAGAGGAGCTACATACCAGGAAAAAAATGATTGTTCCTGACCTGAGGAACAAGTTTCTGCATGACTAGCATGGGTGCTGAACGCTCGGTGACAGAGGGCAGAGCTGCCCATGCAGTTGGTTCTGACTCCAGGTATCAAGGCAGAAATGCCCTCTGTGGGCAGATCTTACACTGGAGAAGCGGGAGGTTGCACTCCATGTGACCCCAGCGCTGCAGGTTTGCGTGAAGCCTGACCTGGGTCTGGGAGGGTGGCCCGGGAGGGATGGGCATGTGGCCTGAACTGGTTTGAGGGGCCCACTGCTGTATCCTGCGGGGACCCAGTTTGAGATAGCCCATGTGCCCATGTGCTATGGGGACCTAAGACACATCCCATCTTATTCTTTGTTTTTTAATCGTTCTTTCTCTCTTGAGAAGTACACAAGGGAAATCTTGAAAGGGCACAGTGTGTCTTGCTAGAATACAAACTCAGTACCTAACCTTAAAACATCACATTTGGGTTTGTTTTTTTGTTTGTTTGTTTTTGCAAAATTGTGACTCCTTTAAAACAGAGGGCTTAAGAGAAAAAGGTGATTTTTATTTGCAACTCAGTTGGATTCAGTATAAGTTCAAAAGTGAGGAGACATGGCCTTTGAATGGAACTTAAAATTTAAGCACAATATTCCAGTTTGAGTTACTTTCCAAGAAGGGGGAAAATAATGGAAATCCCATATGTCCAGGTCTCGATGTCTCTGTATCAAATCCAGAATTATGTGGGTCTTGCGTGACCTGCTTTGCCCATGTGTCAGTAAGACCACTCAGATCAAAACCAGGCTCTGTAGAAATCGACCTCTTGAGTACCCCGAACAGAGGAGCCCAGACGCTTGAGGCGCTGCGTGGATGCCAGATGCCGCAGACGCTCCAGAGGACACCAAGGAAGACGCAGAACCTGGCTCACCTGCTTCTCCGCTCCATCCCCTCCCAGGGCCGCAGTCCTGCCCCACCCCATTATTAACCCAGCCACACCCAGGACCAGAGTCCTCCCACCCTAGGCGTATAAGCAGAAGTGGCACTTCTCACCGTGTGAACACATCAGGAACTGCTCTGCATCCGCTTTGAGAAGTCTCAGTAAGGGACTGCAGTGCTGTGAGAGCAAACGTCCCTTTCTCCGTGAGTGATCCGGCTCAGAGTGAAAACACTGGGGTAGTTCTCAGAGGATGCAGGTAGATTTGAAGATTGTTTCGAATTTGAGTATAACTTATACTCTAGCTTGGATGGATCTTCTAATACTATTTTCTACTTGCTTCATCCCTGAATAAAAAGCGTACACCTGGGCCACAGCACAAGATAAGACAATTCTGTGAATGCCTGAAATAGCCCCAAAGAGGAAGGTACAGATGCAGTACCCCTAAAAGATCCTGGTTGGAATAGCAGATTGGAAAAAAGAGTCACGGAAAGTGTGACGATATGATTCCTTATTTTCTTAAGAGGATTAGAAAATGCATGAATAAAACAATCAACTATGAAAAGAATAGAGAAATCACTGAAGACAAAGAAAAAAAACCTGCTTTATTTCTTATTCTCAGGGGGATCCTCTGAATTATACTGACATGCAACCTGCCAGGAAGGATGCATTTTATTGGGAATGTGTTTGATTAGCCAGTCTGTCCAAATATTCATAGAAAACTTCAGAAACAGGCTATGCGTCCTCAGACCCTTAGTAAGGAACATTTATACTTTGAGTCTTCAACAACACGAACCAAGTATGGGTAAATCCCAAGGCCCAGGAGAAACAACCGAGGCATAAGAACAGACCCTGTTAATTGCTTTGGCACCAGGAAATAAAACCCTGACTCCTCAGACAGACCCCAAGATTCCACTTACAAAGAGGGTGAAGATGAGACAGATGACTGCTACTACTGTAGAGCTCCTCCTGGGAGCACCTTCCTGCAGAAAAGGAAACCACCAGAAGTGAGGGAAATTTTATCAGAGGTAGAGCTAGAGGTCTGGGTACTAAAACCCCAGGAAAGGCCTTCACACTCAGACTGCTTTCAATTGTTTAAAAGACCCCAGGAGATATCCTCATAAGTGACAGTATCCTGTTTAGCCAGAGAGCCACTGGTGGGACAGGTGTCTAAATTCTCAAGTCCTCAAACACAGCCTTTGGTGCCACTTCGTGTCCTCTTAGCGCTAAAATCAAATGAAGGAAGTCGGCCTGAAACTTGCAGTCTGCTGCTGAAGCCTTGATCCTGCTCATCTTGTAGTTTTTGACCCGTGTACTATGCTACCCTAAATCCACGGTGGAGCTGCATTCTTCACTGTCCACGATCTGGGTCCTCTTCTGCCGCCCTGGCATCCTGGCTCACAGTATCTGTCTGCTTTTGAGGGACCGACACTGACACCATGAAAACTGCCCAATGTGTTGGGACAGTCCTGCCTCAGTGTTTAGAGACAGTCTCCAAGTTTTTGGAAATGCACTGGCAAAATAATTTAGGTCTGTAGCTTTAAAAAAGGTGTTATTTCTCCAGAACATAGGAGATTTTCTTATCTGTAGTTCCACAAAGCTGGACTCTGAAGAAAAACTGTGAGGGCTTCACACTCATGAGAAGCTTCAGGGTGCCAAATGTACCCATGGAAGGCTCAGATTTCTCACTAAAATCTAAGAATGTGAGATATATTTTAACACCAGGGGAGTGAAATTTTTCCACTGAAAGAAAGGATCCTCTTAAACCTAGGACCACCTCAACCCAAAAGCCCACTCAGGGCCTTCCTAGGGATAGCTGGGCTCTTCAGGCTATGGACTTCCAGTCTGGACGCATAGCTGAGTCCATGAGCTCCTAGAATGGACCAGAGGACAGCAGGAGGCTTCCAAAAACTCAAAGACTTGTCAGCTCCAGCTGTAGGAATTCCTGATTTGGATAAGCCATTTACCCTGCATATAGCCAAAAGGCAGGGCATGGGCCTGGGGGTGTTTACTCAAAGCCATTCTTCAGCTTGTGATTTACTTCCCTAAATAGTTAGAACCTGTATCACATGAGTGGCCCAAAGACACTGGCTCCACAGCTCTCCGGACAGCAGTAAATTAACTCTAGGACACTCCCAGGATCGGAAATGTGAGGTTCAGCGTGCCCCTCAAATTTAGAGACCCCACCGGCTACTTGGAGGGTGGCACTTAAATATAAGCATTCCTGCTGGAACCCCCAGAAATTATTCTGAAAGTGTCCAAACATTAAATCCTTGCATCCTACCCCAGGAGGAGACAGCCTTCCTCATCCTGTGTGAAAATTACGGAACAGTTTTACTCTTGTAGGGTTAATCTCAAAGACCAGCCCTCAGAGAACCTCCGAGCAGACTGTCCACTGCCCAGAGATGCTGCATAAATAATGGGAGTTGCAGGGCAAGGTACGCAGTCCTTGGCATCCGAGAGGGGATCTAGGCAACTTATTTCCTTCAAACACCTCAGCACAAAACTTGAGACCATTGCCTTTGCCTGAGCCTTACGACTGGGAGAAAACGAGTGAGTCAACATCTGTACTGACTCCAGACGAGCTGTTAGCCCTCCTGCTCTGTGTCCTTGCGGAGAAAAAGAGACCTAAAAGAAAAAATCTGTTCAACCAAGCATGGGCCGGAGATTCTTTCCCTCCTAGGAGCAGCGTGGCTGCGGAGCCAGGAAGCAGTGATTCCTGCAGAGGACGCCCACAGGGCGGTTCCCCCGAAGTCCAGGGAAGCGCCTTGGCAGACCAGGGTGCCACTGACAGAGTCCCCAGCGCCAGCGTTCATACCTCTGCCTCCAAACCTATGCGCGCTGCGAGCCCTTTCTATTCAGAGCTAGAAAAGCAGTGGGCCAGGCCGTGGGGATATGCAAACCGGAGAAGGGTAGCTGTTGGTTAAAGAGTGAAGCTAGGAGGCTGAGTGGGGTCCTGCTTAGTAAACTAGAAGCAGGGGATTTTGTAAGTTACCAGAGGGCAGAAATAATTCACTTAAGTAAACTGATGACCCTGCCTAAAGCAATGCAAGGCATCAAAAACAGGTCCCTAAACAAATGAGAGACCTTGGAGGAGGGACAAGCAAACAGAGCAGCGCAGGTGCACTCAGCACCAAGGCCTATCTGCCACCAGGAGTGCCCTGCTGTCTGTCACTGTCACGGTGAGGCCCTGGGCCTGAACCTCCAGTCTGCCTCCAGAAGACCTCCCCTCCAAGCAGGCACCTTTTCCTTTTGTTCTTTCTGTTAAGCACACATTTGGTTAGTCCCCACCGCCTGCTGCTTGCTGTTCTGTGGCTTTAAACGTGGTTGCCCCTAAACAAGGACCAAGCAGCAGCACCAGAGGCAGCTGGGCACAACCGTGCGTGACGCCCTCAGGGTGAGATAAAGAAAAAGACGAAAGCAGTGCACGGTTCATGCCACCAAGCGAGGGAGTCGCTGCCCCATCATGAAGTGTGGCTTGCGGGGAAACCGCAAATGCACTGTTTAGGAGCCGCAGGGAGGCTGGCTCCTGGCAGAGCCCTCTCTGTCTTCTGCACTACACTGTCAGGTCCTCAGCCCGGAAACCGTACACAGGTCGTGGCCCAGCCAAAGACCAGGAAGTTGATGCAAAGCGCAGCAACGATTTTATTGATTTATTTTTTGATGGTGCTCCTCCTTTTTGCCCCCCAGGGGGCATCAACAGTACCTGCATTGCACATTGTCATCCCCAGATCATTCACCCAGAGCACAAGACATCTGCATTCAATTGTCCGAACAATACCAGAGCAAGTCTTTCTCTTCAGTGAACTCAGAAAAAAACTTTTTTTATATACATACACATATACAAAAACATACACATACACATATGTTGTTTCAGCTTCTCACACTAATGAGACAATACAATGTTTACATACGTGTGTCTTATGTATTTCACTAATAAGTTTGTTCTCCAAACTTACCTATAAGTCTCTAGTTTATCCTTCTTTACAGTTGAGTAGTACTCCACTGCATAAAAATACCACATCTTTTTTATCCATTCCTCAGTTGGTGGGCATTTAGGTTGTGTCCAAGATCTGGCTATTACAAACTGTGCTGCTGCAAACATGGGTGCACACATATCACAGCAATGATTTTAAAGCTTGTTACCAGATCTAAATGTCTTTCAGTGGTCAAGAAATGAAACTCTTCATCCAAAGGGGTGCAGGAAACTGTTTCTCTAGCCACAGTTAACAGTCAGATATGGCAGTACATCTCTCACGATGAAAGATGCGCTTCCACTCATAGGGAACCATTTTCAGGCATGGATTGAACATACCTGGCTGGCATCTACCACAGGACAACTTACACAATCAGCATCTTTTTTCTTAGGAACAGAAAGAACTGGTGCAATGCCACCCAAAATAAGGGATGACTCCTGCAGGTGGCTATGGTCACACCACTGTTCTCATAGACACCTATACATTCACTACTGACTTGAAGACAAGACCTGGGATGTGAGAGCCAGCCCCCAATGGTACCCAGTGGTTCTGTGTCGCCAGTCTGTGCCTTGTGACCTCCATGGTAGACAGACAGCCATGCATCAGAGTGTCCACAGGTGCAAGAGTGCAGGTGGAAACCATAGGCCCACCTGCTAAGCTCCCGGTCTTGCAACGCTGACGAACCCGAACTGTACTTCAATGGTAGAGCCTGGAAACTATTCCACAAATACTTCTTGACTACATAATGGGATACACTGAATCTCCTACTAACTACACAAAAGGGTATTTCATCACTCAATGCAGAAGTAAAAATGATGAGAAAAACTGTTGTACAAAATCAGGAAATCCCACATATTCTAACAGCAGCACAAGTGCGACAGTGGCCTGGCCAGTAAATGCCTAGGTTCTTGTGTACAGTGAGGAAAGAATTGCCAAGCAGCTACATTTGTTAACATCATGGGGAGCTGTGCTCGGGGCCAGTCTTTGCCCATAGAGGTGGAACGTAGACCGAGAAGGGTGCTGAAGTGAGACAAGCACTGCCCGTGGGTTAGAAGTAGCGGCGCCAATGGGGGCGGGGATCTACACCTCAGGCGTGCAGAGCTGAGGGCTGTCACCTGTGTTTTAGGTGCCAGTGCTTTGCCTAGAGCATGCGATCTCCTAGGCTATCGGTTATTTCATTTTCTACTGGGTTCAGTTCAGCGTTAAATGGAAGGAAGGAAGTGACTCAGAGCCTTTGGCCTTTGTAACTGTAATGCAAGGTCACACCTATGCTACCATCAAACCGAATGTCGTGTGTACCTTCCTGACAACTCCGCAAATGCATCTTCTGTGTTTCCGTATCTCCTTTCACTGGTTGTGAATGTCAGTCTGCCATACCAGGCAAACTGCAGCAACCTGGTAGGAAACAGTTCCTGTCTCCCTGACTATAACACTGCATTGGAATTCTTACCCATTACATGATCCATTGTCCATGTGGGCTAACGTCTCATATGCGCTTGCCTTCGTTCTCAGACAAAACTCCAATAATCCTGTCTCCTTTGGAACAGCCAGGATGTGACATTTGAGCCCTGGCTAAGCAGGGCCAATGCCCTCCTTCCCCCAAAGCAGCTACGTAAAGATGGACCATCCAACCTTCTTTTTTTTTTTTTTTTTTTTTTTTTTTTTTGGTACCAGGGGTCAAACTCATAACCTCATGCTTGCCAGGCAGGCACTTAAGCCACTGAGCTAAATCCCCAGCCCCATCCCACCTTCTGTACCCCTTAAAAATAAGAGTTCAAGTTCTGAGGCAAGAGGAATGAGGTAGAAAGAAGAGACTGAAAACTAGGAAGAACAGAAACAAGAAAAATGAAAAATTTTTAATTGTACTTAAAAAACTGAGGCTTCCGCCATGAGCTTTTTCCCTCCCTAGACGCTTGCTCAAAAATTCCTCCAGGTCTTAAAGGTACAATAAGCCTGTAAATTGGATGCCAGACCTTTTCTTTTCACCTGTAAATTACACTTCTCCCTCCCCGTAAAGAAGTAGCAATATTGGTGGGCGCCATATCTCAACTTGATACACATGAGTGGCTGGCATTCTGAGACAACTTGCCAGACTGTAACCTGACAGTGACATAGGAAATGGAATAGGACCTCCAAATGGCACAGGGGAAATAGTGTAACTCTCAGCCTGCTAGATGTCTGATACGCTGAGTTCATGCTCTCTGACACTGAAGAACTAATTTTAGGACAAACAGAAGTTAAGAGTAGGCGATATTTATTGAGAGGGAGAGATACAGTTCCTGAGACGCAGGAGGGGGCAAGGGGAAGCTTTATAGAGCACAGCCATGTGGCTACCACGTGGTTTACACCAATACGATGATAATCATAGCCAGCCGGGTAATAGCTGATGGTGAAGCAAGTCCCGCAGCGAGTGCATTCGGAAGGAGCAAAGAACTCTCCAGGAAGGGAACAGTCCCAGGGCCTGGCTCACCCAGCGAGGTGACTAATGTGTACCTGGACTTCATTAGAGCAAGTATTACCACTTTTCTGAGGCTTGGCCATCTTGTCTTTATTTTGAGGCCTGGCCTTTAACAGAGGTGCCTCTGGCCACCGTTGTGATGTGTCTTCACCTTCATCATGACTCACTTGAAGGCCCAGCCTGCCTGACTACCTGTAACATCTCCACCCAGCTCCGCTGTCTGTAACAGTCAGAACACACATCCTTGGCAGCCAGCCCTGACTCACAGCGCACCTCACACCTGTGAGCACTGCGCTCCATTCGCGAGCAAATCCTAAAAATGCTGCTAACGAGCCCTTCCCTTGCCTGCTGCTGATGCATCCTAAAAATCATTTTTCCATGACAGGAGTCACCAAATGGCAAACTTATTCTACAGAGGGGAGATGGCTTCCTTCTGTCAACCTTGGGAACCTCTCCGACCCAGCCCAGTGACAGAAAGAAGGCTCCAAATTTGACAAAAATGCCCCTGTATCATGTCTTCTACAAGTCATGGACTTTGAACTTAGATAGCAGTCTGACTTTCTGCTTAAAGACCTGGCACAGGATCCCTGTTCTTTCCTGTTTGTTTTCCTGGCAGCATGAGGAGGTCGGTGCCCATGTGAGGGTTCAGCAGTGCCCAGAGACCAGCGCAGCACCTGGCTCAGGATGGGAGCCCACAAACAGTCACCTCCAGGTGGGAGTGCGAATCTGTGGAGCTGGTCCTTTAGTGCTCCCACAGCTAGGCTTCTCAGCATGTAATTTTGGAGGTGGGACAAGTTCCTTCTATGCCATTGCTCATATAATTAATTTGTTTCACCAGCATTTCCAGGAATAATTTCACAGAGCAGCCGGGGATTCCTCTCCCCGTGTTCCAGGTGCAGTGCTGTGCTCCTAAACCTGGAAATCAGCACTGCTTTGTCTGAAGCTGCGTGTGCTTCCTCGTCCACCTTCCCTTCTGGAAAGTGCTCTGTCCCGGAGCCTGTGCCTCCTCAGCTCCAGGAGCCCCCAGAGCTGTGCTCACCACTTCTGTGAGGCTTGGGGTGACAAGTCACATGTGGCTTTGGGACTCCCAGCCCATCAACTTGTGAGGACAGGAGAACCCCCCTCCCAAGCCATCTACGCAGGCTCAACTAACTGTCCTTCTCCCTTGCCCTCTGCTCTGTCATCAGCTTTCCGAGCAGACAATACCTGTGTGATCTGAACTGCATAGCCACCTACCTGCCAGGCTGCCCCTCTTCCCAGGGCGTTTCCTGGGCTGTCCTTGTCCAGGCATTAGGTCACCCCCTACAGGCACAGCCCAGCACTGCAGAGCATGCCACTTCTTGCCCCTGCCTCTGCTCTAGGGTTGTGGGGCCAGCCCTCCCTAGCCTCGACCACTCCTGACCACTCCTGTCCCATGTCAGACAGGGCAGACTGAGGAGATCTCAGGGTGCCTGATGCTCCTGGTTTTCCAGCGGTGGGTTTGTGTTACCCTCACTGCCCCCATGCAATCCCTGCTGAGGGGTCTTTACCATGAACCATGAATGAATGAGGTTCGCTATGGGTTTTCACAGAACCTTATTAGGATTTCTGCTTCTCACATATCGGAGAGCTCGGAGAGACCTCGCCTGATGTGCTGGCACCCAGGAGGTGCGCAACAAGGCTGGGGCTGGAGCTCGTAGTCAGTATCGGGAACTTGTCTTCCTCATCCTCTTTCATGTCCCTGAATCCAGCTCATGAGATCGAGATCGAGTGCATTCCAGAGTTTAGGTGCAGGACTCTCAGTCCTGAATTTCAGATTCTGACTCTAGAATTTACTGGTTGTGAACGTGGGCAGGCCAGTCACTTAGTCTCTCTTACCCTTTGTGTCTCCTCACAAAGTAGGATATTAATAGTACTTCCTATTTCATAGAGCCTTCAAGAAGATGATGCATGTACAATACTTCATACAGACCTCTGTGAAAAGGAAGGCTTCTCTATAAATGTCCATGCTTTTCCATATCCCACATTTAACTAAGGTCACAAAACACCCTCCCTGTTAGGCTATGTTTGTTCTAGATTAAGTTTCTCAAGTTTGAGGACTCACAGTGCTGGTCTGATTTAATTTATGAAACAATCATTCAGTGTCACATGAACCCTGCAAGGTGTAAGGGATAATGAACCAAAACATCCTGGCATGAAGGAGTCACCCCCAAGGAAAAGACTAGTTATGGTATGCTAACATTAGAGCTAGGAGAGAGGAAACCAACTTTTGTCCTCTCAGTCCAAGGAGAAACCTGACCTGCTGGGCATGGGAGGTGGATCAGGAAGCTGGTTTCAACCATGAGACCTTGATCTTTGCTGACCAGAGCAGAAACAGGGAGAGAAGCAGAGGCAGAGGGAGGCCTGGTGTGAAGCCACTGTGTGGTCCTTGGGGTTATCCCTGGAGGGCTCAGAGCCCATGCTTCTTACTGCCTCATTGAGAAACTTAACCATTTGCCCCAGTTGACAGGTGTGAGCAACACTAGCAAAACCTCCATGCAGCAAACAGCACTTTGGGGGAGGGGCAGAAACATCCTCTTGGACCTGGCAGGGAGTGGATCAGAGGGGTCTCACAGGAGGGGACGTGGGAGCTGTCAGCAGGTCTGTCACAAGGCAGAGGCAGAGCTCAGGATTCACTGAGACTCCTCACACCATGGGTTCTAATCCAGTCCCCAGTGTCTGGTTGACCAAGGAGCTGCTTGCTTGGAGCTAAGGGAGAGAGAGAAAGACCAAGTCTCTCTAAGTTCTGCTTTATTATCCCTTTTAATGCTCTCTATAAGCAAACTCTTAACAGAGAGCATCATTCTCAACGTCTTCTGTTGCATTTTAAAGGGGCAGTTCTCTATCAGGAAGAGTTGGTATTTAGTTAGGGTCATCAGTCAGGTTGTGGTATGTCTGTGTAACAGAGTTTCTTTAGCTGTTTGCATGTTTTTGACAGGTATTGGTAGGAGGCAGGGAAGGACCACACAGACTCCTAAGATTGTTAGGACTGTCAGGGCTTGAGTCCTCCAAACGTTGAGAAGCAGCCTTTCCATGAAGACTCTGGAGACATCCTTGCCATTTTTGGACTGGGACATGAGCTAGTTTTTGGATCCTTGCAGTCATGTCTTCAAATATCTTATCATTGTCATCAACCTCCAGACAACAATTGGTTAGACTGACCTCCCCATAGACTGAACACCCTGTGTGATTTGTAGGGATCATTGTTCTATTTTAAAAGCCACATTTACCTGTCTTTTTCTCCAGCATAGACTTCAAACCAGGTTTTGAAGGGCGAAGGGGCTAGGGACATGAGACATAAGAGTGTTTATTCCTTGGGTCTAGACTAAGTAGGTTATCTGATTGTGAGGGCAAGTTCCTTTGTGTGTCCCTGTATACTCATAATAGGTATGGTATAACAGTCCTTGTTATGCTTCCTGCTGGTATGGTAGAAATGCATGGGAGTGTTTCTCTAAGGATTTTTTTCCCTGACTGAAGCAAAAAGAGAATCATACTGGGTATGAAGAGACTTATATGGTTGTTGTAATTCCATCACAGTCCTCAAGCTTCTACCATGCATTGGCTGGTCAGCTCCAGAGGGACCAGAGCAGGGCTACTGATCCTCAAGCTTCTGCCATGCATAGACCAGGCAGCTTCTGGTGTGACTAGAGCAGGGCTGTCATCACTGGTGGTGGTTGATCTTGCCAGAGGGAGCTGGTTCCTGTGGTCTGGATCCTGATGGCTAGTTAACTTGATTTAGCCTTCTAGCTTTCAGCTGGCTGTGGTAGATCCGAGGCACAGCTCCTCACCTTTAAACACAATGGGAGTAGACAAGATTAGTGTGGGGCCCATTCCATATGGGCCCTTCAGTGGTAGGATGTCACCTTTGGACGCAAACAGAGCCTCCTCATTTAAAAGGATGAATTAAATCTGCTAACCTTGTGGGATCCAGGCGCTCAACCCCTACAGCCAAGAGAGAAGGAACCCTGGATACTGCTACGGCTGGCAGCAGACCTGAGTATCATCCACGTGTCACTGGTTTTAGACACATTCAGAATGCAAGAGTTAGGAAGGCTTCCACCCAGATTTCAGAAGTTCTGGGAGACCAGGCAGTGTGCCCCAAGAGGGCGCTATGTGAAGGTGTGAGTGTGAAGCCAAAGGTGCAGTGAAGACCCCAAAAGTTTAAAGAAGCCAGGAACATGGATCATCTGAGGAAAACTGCAAGGAGGGAGCAGAGCTGGCCCAACAGAGAAGCCCTGGGAGCGGCCCCCACCAGCAGTGCTGTAGAGGCAGAGCCGCCAAAGTCCCTGGAGTTCACATCTTGCCACAGATGCTACGCATGAAACTACAGGGTTTAATGCGTCCCATGCTGGATGTGGACTTGCTTTTTTCCCATTCCTTTGTGGCTTCACGTTTGTACCTTTTGGAATGGAAATGTCTATCTTGTGCCATTGAACACTGGAAGTGTTTAACTTCATTTTCATTTGTACAGGGGCTCACAGCTAAGACTTTGCCTTACATCTTGGAGATGTGGGACTTGGACTTTTTGGCAATGATGAAACTGCTATAACTTGGGCAGCTCTTGGAGATGCCTTTTGCGTAGAGATATGCATGAGTCTTTGGGGGTCCAGCAGTGAAATATTATGGTGCTAATGTAATATAATGTTGATAGACTTAATACTGCATCTCAAGGATTGTTAAAACTTTGTTATAATGTTGAAGTTGTGAATGGTTAGAATAAGCATGTCTTTATATCTGGAAACTGGTTTAAAGAAATGTGTCTGGTTGTCAAGTTGACAAAATGTGGATTGTTATGGTTGACACATGGTGTCAATTTGAGAAGTTTAGAAGTTTAACTAAGAGACTCAGCAGGGGCCAGAGCCCTCATTTTGTAAACATCCCGAACCTGTGCAAGAGGGCATGGAGATGGTGTGAGTGCTACACTCCCTAGGGCAGGTAGCTTGCATACAATATAAGGTAGAAAAAAGAGGTTTGTTCTAACCTCAGGTTTTGCTCATGTTGCTTTTGCTGCCTTCTGTTGCCTTAAACTTTTGCCTTGTGCCTTCTACTCTGCCTTGGAGCCGGTGATTACTGAAACCTCCATAAACTGTGAGCTGAATACAAATTTTCCCTCCTTAACTTTGGGCATCAGGTATTTTGTCTCAGCAATGAGAGAGAAGTAACCAAGACAAGCTAATACAGAACAGGCTCAATGGTAGAGCAGATAGAAGCAGACTCAGTTATCTGCATTAACATTACTGCATAGGAAGAGTCACTTAAAATATTAGGAGGCTGATGTGTAAACTGTTCTAGAACATATAGGACAGCCTTACTCTCAGAGTGCTGTGTTGAATCTCCTTTTACAGAGTAGGAATGTTGAAAGGAGAGGCTTCAGGTGGCTGTCCTTCCTCTGGAGGAACCTCTTGTAAAATAAATAGGAGCCTAGGTCAAAGACTGTAGAGGACTGACTTTTGGGAGAATAATTCAAGTTTTGAGGAAAAACTGTAACAGTGGGTCATTTGGGTAATGATTATCTGTCTTCTCCAGGCACTGGGCAAATGCCACCTGCCAAAATAAGACTGCTTGTATCAGCATCTGTTGTTGTATGTTCATGGACAGCACAATGACCACTGGATCATGACCAAGAAGTTGACATGTTCTATTTCTTCCTATAATAACTATTTTTGTTATCTGCTCCATATGTAACTGGAGTGTCTTAACCAAGAACAATCATTTGATGGGACAGTTATTACTCCATTGCCCTAACATACCCTAACATTCCCATGGGGGAATGAGAAGTTTGTAATACAAACACAAAGGCTAAATACTGTTAGTTTTATAACACTGTCTTTTTTTTTTTTTTGTACCAGGGATCGAACTCATGACCTCGCGCTTGCCAGGCAGGCACTTAAGCCACTGAGCTAAATCCCCGGCCTTATAACACTGTCTTGAATATAGATGTTTTAAACTCAATTTTAATTCCTACTTTGCATCTTTCGTGAATTGTTGGGGAGAATTTCGATTCATATCACCTTGAATACCATATAAATTTTGTAACGGATAGGTTGCTATTCCTAACTTAGGCCTGAGACAATTGATGTCTCCTAACAATTTTTGGAAACCATTTAAGGTTTGTAACTTAGCCACTCTGATTTGAATTTTTTGGAGTTGGACTGCTAGATCAGAGACTATAGTGCCTAAATAGGTATATTGGGGCATTATTTGAATCTTATCTGATGCTATTTGAAAGGCCAAAACCATGTAATTTCTTTTTTTCTTTTTTTTTTTTTTTTGGTACCGGGGATCGAACTCACAACCTTGCGCTTGCCAGGCAGGCGCTTAAGACACTGAGCTAAATCCCTGGCCCAAACATGTAATTTCTTTTGGTCTCTTTAAACAGCATCGGAAAATTAGAGTTAGAAGGTATGGCAAGCAGAATATCATCTGTATAATGAATAATATAAGCTTGAGGAATTTAGTCCTACGTCTCTCGAAGGTCTGCACCATAAACAACTGACACAAGGTGAGGCTATTTGCCATCCCTTGGGGGAGCCCAGTCCATTCAAAATGCCTGAGAGTTTTTTTTTTAAAGTAATATTAGGTATTGAAAATATAAAGAAAGGTTGGTCTTCAAGGGAAAATGGGATGTTAAAAAAGTAATCTTTGAGATCAATAACAATTATGGGCCAATATCATGGGACAGCAGTAGCAGTAGGCAGACCAGGCTGTAAAGCCCCCATGGGCAGCATGTTTGCATTCACTGCTCATATCCTGTAGCAATCACCATTTAACTGATCATTGTGGAGTAACAAAAATTGGTAATTTCCATGGGCTAACTGAAGATTTAAGATGGGCTTATTTTATTTTTGTTTTTACTGGAGTAGATAAAAATTTTAACATCTGAGTTAGGAGCCACTAGGGGACCCACTTAGGTTCCATCATTTTTCATTGAATAGGCAGCTATTCAAAAACCCTTGCTTATCTGATATTCCATGTTAATAATCATCCTTTTAGCCAGGGACACACATTCTTGAGGGGTAGATGTAGCCATGGCAGTGCCCCATTGTTTCATAAACTTTCAGCCCCACAGATTTACTGGGGTCAGAGTGATGAATGATGTCACAATGCCTGTCTGTGCATCAGAGCCTTCATAGGAAAGTGGCAATGCATTCTGTGACACAGATCGAGGGGACCTGAGCCTATCAAAACGGCGGAGGCTGGCTTAAGGGGCCATGGGGATGGCCGTGATTGCTTTGCTATCATAGTAACATTGGTGTCTGTGTCCATCAATCCACTAAAACAGTTTCCATTTAGTTTAACAGTATAGACAGGTCTATTGGCAAATATTTTAGGAAAAATAAATTTCCTTATATAAAAGGCTTCTTTCCAGTAGGCTTGCATGAGGGATCAAGGCCAGGAGTGCACAAAACTTGTGGAAAAAGTAAGATCTGAGCAATTAAATCTCCATTTCCACCACACATATGCCACAGTCCCATCTATTGTGGTTGGCATTACTATAAGGCCTTTAGAAATCAAGCTTGCAGGCTGGGGATTTAGCTCAGTGGCTTAAGCGCCTGCCCTGCAAGCGCGAGGTTGTGAGTTCAATCCCCGGTACCACAAAAAAAAAAAAAAGAAATCAAGCTTGCTTTTCCTATTATTAATCCCATGACACCCTCTGGTGGTCGCCCATAAATCCTAATAGGGACTAATACAGGTTTTTCTCCCCCTAATAAATGTATGCAAGAAGTGGCAGGTAAATCTAATCCCACACTCCAGTCAGTCCAGTGGATAAGGGATGTAAGTTCTCACCAGGCACCCATTTGGGTGGAAGCACAGACCTAATAAATGTATGCAAGAAGTGGCAGGGAAATCTAATCCCACACTCCAGTCAGTCCAGTGGATAAGGGATGTAAGTTCTCACCAGGCACCCATTTGGGTGGAAGCACAGACGTCTGTGTGGTCTGGATTGGGTATGACTGGTTTACTGTGCCTGGGTTAGCATGGTACTATTTGATTGTTCCCTATTTTGGCGGGGGAGGGGGTCTGGGCCTAGGGAAGGGACCATTTTCTGTTTCCCTGCAGCAGGGGGGGTACCATCCATATGTTATTTAGATCTGACTCTCTTACCCAATGAAAGCCTTTCATAGAACGTGGACATGGGCCAGGTGGTAAAGAAGACTGGTTGAGTTACAGACCCCAGCCAGAGGGATGAATGCCTGTAGCATCCTCAGGCACACTGAACAGTCTTGATAGGTGTTTTTGACTGCAATTAAAATATCTAATGGCATCCGATTTTGTCTTAACATGTTGAGAAATAGCTTGGACTACGGTTGCCAGAGTAAGAGGTAGATCCAGTATCTTGGCAAGCATGAATATAAGTAGTCAAATCAGGAGTAGAAAAAATGATATTTAAAGCATGTTTGTAATCATCGTTAGCATTATCATACGCTAATTTAAGAATAAGAATATCAGCTGCCTGACTGTTAGAAATTGTCAATGCACTACCCCATGGAGTGAGCCACAGCTGGATGTAAGTCTCCAAAGGCCCCTGTAAAATTTGAGTGAAGAACCACACCCTCTTCTGGGACTGAAAGCCAGGCCTGGCAAAGAAGGTCGCTGGACTATTTGAAAAGCAGAGTGGGTACTCCTGCCTGAGCTCTTAAATCACCAAATGCACCCATGCCCAACAACATCTCTTAAGTAATTGCTCTGGCTGCAGCATTGGCGTCATCCCAATTCCTTTGAGCTTGTTTGGCTAATGATGTCCTCAACTGAACATCAAAATGCAGAAACTGGGTAGGTGACAGAAAGTATGTGCCAAATGTACCACACCAGCTGGAGCCAGCAAATACTGCTGAATTATATTCTCTAGGTAGCCCTCCAGTATAAGGACTCTGAGCTCCATTGCATTCCTTCAATACCGTAATATCAAAAGCAATGCATGTATCCTGCTCACAGCCAGGGTAGCTCACAGCCAGGGGTATCAGGATCTGGCTCAGGGCCAAGAAAGAGGAAACACAAAGGAGAATCCCATGGTAGCCTTTTTTCATATGCACAAGAACCTCAGGAAAAGGCAGCTGCCCTTGCCAAGAAAGAGGAAGATGGGAAGGAGGGGGATCAAGAAACTCAGGGTTGGGTGGGGGAGGTGTGGTGGGGAAGAAAATGCAGTGTCTTCCCAGTGGGGAGCAGGGATGAAGCAGAGGAGGCTGCTGCTACCTAGCTTTTTTTGCTGCCTGGAGCCCATCTTGTAAAAGTGAAACTAACTTTGTCTCCTTTCAGCCTCCCACCTGGAAGTATTTTATTGTTACAATCTGTCCTTTTTGTCTCAGTCTTTTTGCCCCTCTGATCTTTGTGGACAGTTAATTTGTCAGGGCAAAAGGATTGAGCAAATGATACCTCATGTGGTGAGCATCCTAGAGGAGATGCACTCTGCTTAGTGTTGAGTCTGTGAAAACTCCTACTCCATCCCATTCTGCCCGGTTTACAGTCCCTGCATGCAGACATGATGGATTAAATTTAACCACCTAATGATACAATTCAGCTACACACCTAGTTGAAACAGTGATTTTTGTCTTTTTTACCAGAGTGGAGCAACTGGATATACTGTTGCTGAAAGATCACCCCACTGTTTTAATCCTAGCTGATTTTACCTACATCAAGCACTCACCTCTTTTTGTTGTGCTTCACTCTGAAGGTCTTTGGCCTTATCACTCAGGGTCCCTGTGCCACTGAACACTAGCTTACATCTGAGTGGGCATGTCTGTGAGATTCATGCCCCTCATTGGGCACCAATTACCAAAACCCCTGTGGAAGTTTCAGTATGGTACATGGAAGCCAAATAAGGACAAAGAGAGAAAATTCTGCAGATTGGGAGCTCTGGTATGGCCAGTGTTCTCTGTGGAACAAAGGGCCAGGAGTCCAAGAGCTTACAGCTTTTATTGAGAGGTGGGAAGGGGTCAAGGCAGAATGCTAGGAAAAAGAAACTTTGCAGGCATTTGCTGTAATGAGAAACAGCAATTTTGTATCAGGCACAAATACCTCCAATTAGCAATACAAAACTCGCTTGTGTGCAAGTCTGGCATCTTTACTGCCAGGAAGGTAAAATTCTTTTTGGGTCCCATGGCCTCAGCGGGAATGTTATCTTGTGTCTTAGCCTTGGAGTCTCACAGGCTCTTGCTCAAGCTCCCTTCCAGCCATCAGCAGGTGAGGCAATCTTGCCTACATGTTACCACTTTGCTATTAATGAGCCCACCAGTGCCTTGGCCAGGCTCAGCCACATTCTTTTAAGCAATTAAGGTAACATCTGTTTCAATATAGCCAACTCTGCACATGTCAGTAAATAGAGTTGAAGGACAAGTCAGGGAAGGATGAGGCAAGGGGCTTCATTTCTCAGGAGAGTGCAGTTTGGTGGTCTGCCACAGTACTAAAATTGTGAGTTGTCACAAAGTCAACTTGCCAGGTTCTTGCATCAGTAGGGCAGTAGCAGGAAGTGCCTTGAAGCATGGTGGCTACCCTAGGATTACAGAGTCCAACTGCTTTGACAAGTATACACTGGACACTACCGAGATCCCATGACCTGAGTTAATATTCCTCTGGCCACTTCCTTTCATTCATGGACATACAGGAAGAAAGGCTTGGTTATGTCTAGCAATCCTAAGGCAGGGCCTGAGTCAAGGACTCTGATCTGTTTAAACACCCTCTCTTGATCAGCTTCCTAGAGGAAGGGCTCCTTTGGAGCTTCATAAACAGGCTTGGCTAATCATGAGAAATTTGGGATCCAGATGTGACAAAATCCCACTGTCCTCAGGAGCCCTTTTACTAGGCATTGGGTGGTTGGGGTTGGGAGAGCATAGTCAGCTTGTTTCCATTCTATGCTCAGCTGGTCTTCCCCTGTGTCACTATGAAGTCTAGATATCTGACCTCTGCTTGGAAAAATTGTAGCTTTTCTTGAATAACTTATATTCTGCTCTCCAGGGGGAATGTAGGAGGTCTTTAGTTCCCTGATATCAGTCTTGTTGGGCTGGTGCTGCCAAAAGAAGGTTATCTGCATATTGTGCAGTTGCCCCTGGTGTGATGAAAGCTTTGAAATCAGTAGCTAGTGCTTCTCCAAAGATTGTAGGGGGAATTTTGAACCCTTGGGAAGCCAAGTCCCAGTTAGCTGTTCATTTATGCCTGACACAGGATCCTCCCATTAAAATGCATAGATGGTCTAACAGATCTAATGTGCAGACAGAAAAAAAGAAATCTTTTATTTTTAAATTTTATTAAAAGAGGAAAAAAAAGCAATACAGAAAAAAGGGTAGAAACAATACAGAACCTCAAAATAAACCATAAATCACTAGTTGACAAACCACATACTGTCCTCCCAGAAATAGCTGTTCATGTTACAAAATTAAGGCATACAAAGTGAACACACAGTGAGGCTGCAAACAGTTACAAAAAAAAAACAGGATGGAATAAAGCCAATTGAGACAGTATAGTGAAATTGGCACAGAACATCACAGCAGGTCACCAGGACAACAGTAAT
>PVJX010023835.1:0-28812 GCA_004027295.1 Dolichotis patagonum | reverse complement strand
AGTACTGCATCTGGAGCCTGCACCAGAAAGTACAATGAATTCTGCCTCTGCTGTGCTGGGCCAGAAAGTACAATGAATTCTGCCTCTGCTGTGCTGGGTAGTCAATTTGGTTTCATTTAGGTTTGAATACTTCCTATGGACAGGGTATGATTTCTTCCAATAAGCGTTTTGGCACATGCTCAAGGACTGGCTGGCTCTCCGGTTTCCTTGTTATTTCTTAATGCTCTATTAAGCCTAAAATTCAAAGCTCAGACTTTTACTTTCTGTTCAACAGAAATAATTGACTTTGGGCCCCGTGCTTCAAGGACAATCTAAGCAGGTTAATAACTTAGAAAGATTTTCATCAATTCTTTCACTCAACATTTTATCATTACTCATGGGATATAGAAAAGCAAGAGAAGGCGTTTCACATTGATTTTCTTGCTCAGAGCAGAATTCAGTCTTTGGTGTTACTTCACAGAGAAGCACAGGTCCCAGTGCTTCCAGCTGATTTCCTGGAAGCCTACCAGCTTTCGGTTCACTTCCTCAGTAGCCTCTGAGGTCTGTGGTCCTTTCGGGCACTCATAGTAATCAGCTCATGGAAACTTTCAGGCTACTTATATGCTGCTTGCCAGCGTTATCTTCTGATATGAATAGAATTTGGCCTCTAAAAATTTCCATTTGTGTTTCTTATGTCTTGGTCTGTGAACTGAATGTCTCCACTTGGCGTTTTCCATCAAAAATGCAAGAAAGTGTTAATTTCCCTGGTACAAATTTCCAAAAACAATGCACCTTTGAAGCTGAACTCTCTTAATCTCCTTCATTTGAGGGATCATCAGGCTTCTCGGAATTAAACGCCATTTCCATGAAGAAGGAGGATGCAGACAACGGATTGAGTGACCTCCACGCAGTTTGAAAATCATTTTTTTTCAGTTATATCTCATTAATGAAAAACCGAGGGTAGGTGATAAGAATACCTACCCTCGGTTTTTCATTAATGAGATATAACTGCTAGAACTCTTCTCTAAGTGGGCCTGGGTTTCTATGTCCTACATAAAGCACAGGAACACTTATATTTTGTAAATCTGAAATGCAAATTTGTCCAAATATTGCTCAAATAATAATTCTTCTTTGTTTGGAAATAATAAACATTTATTTAAATAGCAAAGTTGCTAACATTAAAATAAATATCTTATTTTTGAAATATTTTTCCAACAGGAATTTTTATTGCGAAGGACAACCACGTACACAAAAATATAACCATACAGCTTAATAGGTTCTTAAAAGCTGAATTCTCATCAAGGATACCTAATTTAAAGTAACCTGCTGACAGCTTTTGTGACGTTGTCCAATTATTATACTTCCTTTGGTTTCTTTTATTTTCATTTCTTTTCTTTCTTTTCTTGTGGGACCAGGAACAGTGATTTGACATTGAGCAATATCAATAGCCTGACATGTTCTGGCCAAGGCACAGGCCACCATGCCCAACTTGTAATCACTTTCCTGATATTTAGGATAATATTTCAGGTTTTCTTATCAGGAAGGACATTTATTTGGAATCATTACATATACATATATGTGCAGATGTAGCAATATATATTATAGTTGGTAATATACTAAGGGCTAGAATTATGTAATGTTTATAGTCCACTCAAATTAGTAGTGAAAGAAATGTTCTTTCCAAGTCGGAACATCTTAGTATTAACTTTTCTTCAGGGATGAGAGAGATGCAGTTATTCCATATCTTTGGAAGTAATTAGAATACCATTCACAACATTTTAGACCTGCCAGTGCTTCTGTAATAATGGCTCATTATGACTATACTTTGAGGAACTAGGGCTGTAGATCAGTGGCAAAGTGCAAGTTTATCATAACCAAAGAGCCTGAGTTCAATCTCTAACACCAAAATCATTTTTAAATTTCAGTTTTCTTGAGGTTAATGATATTTGAGCACATTTGCTACTGATACTCTTGTAACTCTACTCTAATTTTCTATTCTGTTGAGTGCACATTTTATTGATGCATGCATTTTTGAACACTCTAGCTAAGAGGCTTTTCTTGGTTACATATATTGCATAATGCATTACAAGTGGTATATTTTGAAGAACTTTTTTTTTTGGCACCGGGAATCAAAGTTATGACCTCACGCTTGCCAGGCAGGCACTTATGCCGCTAAGCTAAATCCCTGGCCCTGAAGAACAGACATTCATAATTTTAACGTAGTTCACATTTTTGCTTTATTGAAGTTAATGATTTTGTACATTGTTTTAAAAAACTGATCCTTATATCAAGAAAATGAAGATTTTTACCTACATTAGCTCCTGGAGGTTGTACGGATATGCTTTTCTTAATTTAGAGTTGTAAGTTATCTGGGATTTTAAAAATATGATTTAATAGTTGAGTTTATCTTTTTTCCATAATAATATACAGAGTATGTCTTAGTTTCCTCATACGTTGATAATACAGTCCATCTCTGTATTATTTCTACTTCATAAAAATACAGCAGCCATACTTTACAAAATAGCATTTAGTACTTATTTATTGTTTAATGAGTCAGATTCCAGCAAAACTTTGCATGCTTTGCAGACGTGATGGAAAGGAGAGAGATGCAGTAAGAGTTAATAAAATTCTTCCTACCAAACTACTTCCTTCTAGCAACACCACATAAGTGCTTTTACATCAGGTAAACACTATACCTTCTTCCTAGTATTTCATGGCTATTTGATTTTTTTTCTCATTTCAATAACTATCAATATGCTATTTTTATATTACTTTGTTATATGTTACTTCAATCTAGAGCAACCAGATTTATATGACTATAAATGAAATAATGAAATTAGCCATTTACAGTTAAAATCTTTTTTTATTTTTGAGAATGATTAGCATCTCTCATCAAGGGTATTGTTTCTATCAAGGATGAGATACATATAGAGAATTATATTCATATTTTTCTAAAAAGTAAGTATTTGCTTTATAAGGGCAATTTAGAATATTAACTAGTGGCTATAGTGTTTGTTGTAAATATTATTACCAAAAGTACATTGCAATAAACTCATTGAATATTCCTTATTAATTTGGTGAGAGCAATTTGTAGTGCTGTAGATTAAGTATAGTAAATTGAATCGATATTGAAATCTTTAATCATTTTGTAAAGCTCAAATATTATAATCCCATTTAAAATTAAAGTAAATCTGAATGTTAATAATTTTTTATATTTATTCTGATTTACTGGGACTGAGTATTGTTATAATAAATTGTAGCTAATCCATTAAAACCACAGTAGTTGGAATTTAAAGATTGAAAGACAACTATAAAATGAACTTAGGCAAACTTTTTTAAAAACTGTTGTATCATAGTATCTCCAAGGACATATTTTTGTTTTTTTAAATATAAACTGGAAAAGCCAAATGCTTTGTGACATACTTTTCGATCTTATTGTATTTTTTCCAATATATTAATACTATAATCTCTTTCTAAGGCCTGTTCTCTTTTAAGTCCTCTTCCATGCTTGGTTAACATTTGACTCAATTGTTCCATTCAAATTGCTATGTGTCAGGAAATAAGAATCTAAATTTCCTTTTCTTCCCATTCTTTTTAGCCATTCATTGTATAAAGGTGATCCTAGCTTACTCATTCTAATACTTTATCTGTCTTCATTTTCCGCATCAACTCGGTATCCAACACTGATATCCTAGTAGTTCTCTGCTTTGGGTCTTTTTTAATCTGTCTTTTATATCACCAGGAGATCGATTTTTAAAAAATATCATATTCTATAGCTCAGAATAAAATCTTCAAATAACTAGTTTCTTATAGGAACTCGTGGGGTTTCAGACTGTCTGCTCTCCAAAGAATGATGTAACGAGGGCACCCTGTCCCTCAGGAACCCTTGAGGCCTGTGTCTGCTCTGGCCCCACTGCTTCCGTCAGGCTAACCGTTCACTGCCTTGCAGGACTCTTTACTGCATTCTTCAGTTTTAGCCATAATCCAGTTCTAGATAAGATTTCTGAAGGCTCTGCTGGAGATGATGCCAGAACAAGGGTAGGGGAGTGTTGGGGGGAGCAGAGAGGGAAGGAGGGGCTGGGGGGGAGAGAGAGAGAGAGAGAGTAAACTGCAGTCACTGCACTACGTGGCTGTCCTTTTATCCTTTTCACAGCGATGGCAATGAGTTTTGTGCCACATTTAATCTCGTCATTCCCCAGATCCAGGGTGCTTCTGTTCATACTCATTAAAGCTTCTTATGAAAAGTCTTGAACATAATGCCCTTAAACTTTAGAAAACTTATTTTATTTAATAGGGATTAACTTTTCTGCTTCAGTTGTTAATGAAGTATTCTAATTCTGTCAAATCAATAATTAAAATGTATTATAGTCCATTGGACAATGTTTAAAGCAGTGACATAGCAGTTTTATCTCTAAATGCCAATATTGAATAAGAAGTTAAGCTTTATGTACATGTACCGACTCCCTAGACTAAATGTGATCATTACGTACTGCAAACGTGTGCTAACAAAAGTAAAAGAAAAAGTAACTCAAAGTTAAGTAAACAAAGTACAGTGACATTAAAAAGAAGTGAGACTTGGCAGTGGCTCCTGTGTTAAGAAATGAGGGCAGAAGAAAACTGAAGAACATAAACATGAAGTTTTTGTAATGCTAACTGATTTCAGGGTAAATACATAGAAGTAAATATTAAAGCCTTTTTAGAAGAGCAGTAAGTTCCGTGCCAAAAAGGCTGAGATGGCAGCCTCCTGACCTGAGTTCTAATGTGTTCTCTGCTAATTATCTGGGAAAGTTGGTGAGGTCACGTCTCCCAGAGACCCAGTGTTTGTCTCTGTGAAAAGAGTGCATCAGATTTGAACTAGGAACTCTCCGCCTTTCTCAGACCACAGCAGGAACCTGAGGACCTCCAAGATGATGGCAGCTATTTTGACGCAGTGATTGAGAATTTCTCATGACTCATCTCCCTGCTTGGCTGCTGTTTCTATCACTCCTTCGTTACTTACTGATACTGTCCTTGATATCCTCGTCTGTATGTCTTGGATTCACAACTACAAACAAAACCTTGAATTAGTCTGTTATGCACCAAAAAAATAAAAAAAAATTAAAATAACAACAACAACACAAACCATAGAGTGGTAATGGGAGAGTCAGGTAACAGGAAACAGGAGTTATGCAGAAGGATCCTCCGTAGCTGGTTTTCTCTTAAAGTAGTGACAGAGAATAAAAAAAAAAATTGAGACTTTATTTTTGTTATAAGTCAGTAGATTAAATAATATCATAGATTCTTTCTAACTCTAAATTTTCTAAATATGTACCATGTATTTTATATTTTTAAAAAAGTTCTATCGCATTCCTACTGCATAATGCCAATATTTTAGATAGTTTTGTTGTGGTTTAGGCTGGTGCAATTATGGTTCTGTAGAAACTTTGTAATCACCAAAATAGTCTATTTTTATGTGAATTGTTCATACAATTGGGTCTCATTCAAAACAGGTTAGTTCTTTGAAAGAAGGACCATCAGGATTCACAAACTATTTTTAAACTAAAATATCTTTAACAGTCTAGTAAAAGTGAATTTATTAATCATCTTAAATATATTTATGAAATTCTTTGCCACCTCATATCATCTACGAGTCCCTCTGATAAATTTTTGTTTTAGTTATTGTGTGATCCTAGAATTTCCATTTGATTTTTTGTTGTAATTTTAATCTTAGTATTGGTATTCTTTTTTTTTTTTTTTGTGATACAAGGAATCGAACTCACGACCTCACACTTGTCAGGCAAGTGCTTATGCCACTGAGCTAAATCCCATAATTGGTATTCTTCATTTGTTAAGTCATTGTCATCAGACTTTATTTCCTAAAATGTGATCCTTTGTCCTGTGAATATATTGATAAAATCTCCTTTGAAGTTTTGTTTTCTAATTTAAGGAAACACGTAAACCCAGAGACAGTGTTTTGTTCACTGCTCTTCTTCCTTTGTACTGCTTATCCGTTTTTGTTTTTTTCTAATTTCATAATTATTTTTGTTGAATATTAGGTATTTTAGATGGTTCAATGAAACAACTCTAGATTCTGTGGTTTTCCTTCTGAGAGTTGTATTTATTGCTGTTTGTTCATTTATTGACTTACACGAGTTAAATATTTGATATCTGTTTCTATCACAATGTATGAATACTTATGTTTCTGCTCAGTAAAAAGTACATTATTTGGAGGCATGCATTTCTTGGGATTATTTGATATCTGTATACCGTAATGTTCCGGCAAAGATGTTTCAGAAATATGTTGAAATAGTTTGAGTCAATTGGGTTTCCTTATTCTATTGGATGATTAGTGTTGGCTGGGAACGGGTTTGAACAATGGACCATTTTTAAGTGATTGGCTTTTATCTTCTTCCAGGTTGTCTTTATAATATGTACGTGGTAGTGATATGGAGGAAGTTTGGAGCCTCTCCTAACTCCTATGGTCTTTACCTGAGTACCACTTCTAGATAACTGGCAATATATAGCAAGCTTATTGAATCTCCTGTGCCTAGCTCCCTTCCAGAAAAATCACTGTTAAATTTTAGGCTAGTCCACCCATTAGTTGTCCCAAACTGGACCTTCCTATGCACTGGCCACTGGCCACTTAGATGGCAACTTGATTAGAAAGAACACTATGTCAAGAACACTATATCACTATATGGTGATCTTCTTTGGCAGAAGAAGCAAAACCGTTTTTTTCATAGTGTGCTCTGTCCTGGTTAAACCACTGCTAGGACAGAAATTTGTTTCCCAAATGCTGACACTCACCCAGCTTTACCTCCAGGAGAAGGCTAGTGATCTTTTTCTTTCATCATGTGAGAAGTCAAACTCTTTAATAACATTTAAAGTCTTATAGCTCAGTGATTTTAAACAAAAAAATTCTAACTAGGATGTATGTTTTATAATACATGAATCAAATTTTCTATCAACATTCATCATTTAGAGTATTTAAGCTCTAAAAAGTAAATGATCGTTTGGGAAGTTAATCCATACTGCAAGAGAGATCCTAGAACTGAACACTGGATGATTTGAGTATTTAATATTTGATGGGTTGATGGTGAAGTAACAAAGGAGACTGAGAATGAGCAGACACAGATGTGAAAACACAAGAAGACAGGTGCAGAAACCAGGTGGGGGAGAAATGGGTTTTAAGGAGGATAGAGAAATGGGTTTCAAGGAGGATAGAGAATTTTCCCAGGCCAAATCTTACAGTGTTCCAGAGAAGATGAGGAACTTCTAAGTCGTTGAAGATAATGTGCAATGCGATTTGAATGGGAAGTGTTAGCAGAACCCTTGGTGGAGTGCATTCCCTTGAAATAAGTGAAGAAAAATTTGTATTCCAAGTGTAATAATGTTGAGCAGATTCTCTTTCACAAGAGGAAAATCGTGTCAATGGAAAATCACGACATTCAGAGAGGTCCTATTTTAGATGAAGATAAGAAAATAAAACATCATTTTATGTTAGTAAACAAGACCCAATAGAAACAAAATTTACTGAGGCAATATGGGATGCTTAGTGAGGAGGAGGTTCTCAAATTTGGGAGCACGTCCAAGTGACGTGGAGGTCTTGTTAAGGTACAGATTGCTGCACTCCACTGTAGAGGTTTTCACTCATAGGCTGGAGCAGAGGCCAAGAACCTGCCTCTTAACAAGTTGCCAAGGATGTTGGTGTTGCTATTTGGTCTACAGGGTACAATTTAATAATTCCTATTTGGCCACCATAAATTTCTTCTCTGTTTATATAGAAAATATTGGAAGACTTAGCTCTGGATTAGGAGAAAAATAATGAGGGAATTCACAGGCAAAAAAGAACTGTGAGGGAAGTGAGAGGAATTGCATTTGGATAGAAGACCACGCACAGTAACATAAAAGAAGGCAAAATGTGGGCACAGACAGAAGATATGAAGGATCTTCAAACTATATGATAAACGCTTAAATTTAAAAAATTATAATAAAAAGACATTGCCATTAACCACACTTAAAATAACGCCGCTCACTTCCAGCACACTTATCTTTTCTTGCCCCTTGAGGAGTTCTAGAAGTTGTCTTCCCTAACAGCCTTTACAAAGGCTAATAAAAAAGGTATGATAAAAAAAGACAGAATGCTGCTGCTACCTGCCATCCAACGTAAAGGCAAACTAAAAATAGTATAGTGTGTCCTCATCCAGCTTCTGGCACAGTATGACTTCTGGCTCTTACCCAAACACAAAATGACTATGAAAGGTAAATATTTTGAATTAATTCAAGACACAGAGGATTCCTTGATGGCACAAGTAGAGGCCGTTATAAATAGTGACTTCCAGAACTGCCTCGGGAAGGGTAAGGGTGACAGGGTAAATGTGTTTCCAAGCTAGGGGGGGTGTTTTGAGAGCAGTTGATGGCAACGCACCTTGTCTTACACTAAACTTAAAAATATTAAGCATGCATGATGTTTTGTGATCACATTTCTTATCAGAGGTGATGATGCACACTTGTAGAAGTTTTCTGGTTGTTTTGGTTTGTTTGTTTTAATAGGAAAAGAGATCGCCATCTGCAATTAAAGGCAGAAGAGTTGCGTGTTTGGGAAGGTAGCTGACGTGTAACTAGAGTAGAACATTTGGTTGATTTGTTCAAATATTATATTATAGTTGTATAATATATATTGTGCATCACAATATGTTATAGTATATAGCATTAGCAGACTCATGTTATTAAAACTACATCACTTTGGACTTCTGATACTGAAAGATCAGATTTCGGTGTATCCCTAGTTTTGTACATAACAAGTATTATTTATTTCTGACAGACTTAAACACTCAGATTTAGTAGGCTTTATATTTTCCTCCCTGAATCATTTCCATCTGCTCAGCAGTAAAGCAATAAATAATTATTGTTTGCCATCATCCTTTGTACTGAGTCGCTCTCACAGTGGGTTGTAGAAGCCAGTGTGAGTTGTTTCCAGGATTGTGATATAAATATTATGTTTCAAAACTATAAAATTTTTGAAATGTAGCTTGATAATTCCCATATTAACAAAGACTTTTGAGAATAAAGGAAAGCCTGCCACTTTACTAATGTATCATTTTACTTTCACAACTCATGCATTTCTAGTTTTGAGTAAAAATCCAATATTAACAAATAAGACACAGGGAACCTCCCTAGCTTACCTCATGAAAATGGGAGTAATAATTTTGTAAGCAATCAAGGGAGCAAATTCCTGTAAGTGGCTACTTGCGGTAATTGTCTATTTCCTTTACTAGTGAAAATATTTCCAGATAGCCATTCCTCTTCTTTAGAAGTGTGTTACTTTTATCTTTTCACTGAAATAGTTTAGTACAGTGTTGGTCGGTGACATTGTACTATCTATTCTCTAGTAATGACTTCTGAACACAGCTGTGGTGTACTATCAAGTAGTCAACTGTGCATTTGGTAAAATTATAAACTAGATGCTAGTTGCTGGTTTGGACATTGTCAAAAAATTTTGTAATAGAACACATAATCACAAAACTTCATGACTTGAGAAGCAACACTTCACTTACTGAAGGCTGGAATTTGGGTTGAGTTCTTCTATTAAGGGTTGTTCGGGTTTTAGTGAGGTTTCTTCAAGTGTCTGTAGTCAGCTGCCAATTTGGTTGAGCACTGAACTGGATGATTGATGTTCTGTCTCCCATTCTCATGTTCTCTGATTCACCATTAATTCAGGGCTTGATCACACCTTAATAGGCTAAAGAGAACTTCAGCGTTCAACATATGCTGAAGCCTAGGTTTGGGGCTGGCAGTACTGACTCCACTTTCTGCAAGTCAGAGCAAATCCAAGACTAATGTCCCGTTTTCTTATAGCTTCATACTCACTTCCCTCCTCCTCTGTCTCCTGTCCTGTCTTGCTAAAGGTCTAAGGAAGCAAATTAGAAGACAGGTTTATTGGTGTACAGCTGCTGTAACAAACTCACATGAACCAACTAGTTTAGCAGTCAGAAACTTATGGTCTCATAGTTCTATGTTAGAAATTTGTACATTTACTGCCTTGATCTCTGTGCTCATGTTCTGATGGCATTGTTCCTGCAAACTCTGTCACTTCACATGGAGTTTTTGATAATTATTAAGGATATCAGTCATATTTGATAAGGGACCCACCCCAACCCTTATGGCATCATCTTCACGAATACATGTGTACATATATGGCAAAATGATTTCCAAACAAGGTCACCTTCTGGAGTACCATGTGTTAGGACTTTGATCTGACTTGTGAGAAGGAACAATTTAATCCAGACAATAGACAAAAGATTGCACTTGCTGACATAAAGTATAGCTATCATAAGGTACCTTTGATTTCCTGGATCTAGAAGATAGTAAAACTGGCTTCTTTCATTAAAGCTTTCTTTTTCTCCCTTGAATGACCCTTTAATTTGCTCTTCTAAAAATCCCTTTTGGGACTACACTGCCTAGACTCAATTACTCAGCTTGAACGGATGAAAGGAGTTAAGGAGAAAGGTTGTGTGGAACCTTCATTCGAGCTCTAAGTGCTGTTCCATCTTTATATTTTCATGTGGGGGCTGCGTTGACTCAGAGAAGGATACCTTTAAAATCAACAAAGAAACAAATGAATGAGGACCTTTAATTGCTAAGAATTGTGTCTGTAAAATTACATCAAGTGGAATGTCAATATATTTTCTTATTTTTACAGTGGTATAATGTTCTGTAGCAGTAAGAAGAGGTAGAGCTCTTTGTTCCATGATTTCCTTTCTAAGGGTAGACGTCCCTAGTGGGTTATTTGATATTCTTTCCTCAGTCTATGGTCAAGGCAGTGCACATCCAACCACTCCGTTAAAGTCTCCTTACTCCTGCAGAAAGCTGTATGGGTTGGAACCCACAGTGATGTCCTGCTGTCTCCGACGTCTGCACCATGGGCGGGATTTAGTCAGCCTGATGTGTTTACACGGGCCTTGCGCCAGTGCATTCTGGGAGGGGAGAAACAGCACTCCAAAGGAGCAACACTTTCCCGGCTTTTCCACAGTCAGCGTTCCGATTCCACTTCCCTCAGATATCAGTATCTATGAGTACACAGTGTTTTTCTACTTCAAAGTTGTTTAAAATGTTTTCTGTCCTAACAGAGGGTCAAAGGGAAAAGTTAAAGGAGAAATACATGTGAGTGAGGAATATTGATGATCTCCAATTCTTCCAAGCTACTTTCATTAATTTCTTCGCGGGAAACTCTCTGATCTCTGTTTGCATTCGTCTTGCTGAGGATCTAGGAATCATTTAGATGATCTTAGCGATATTTTCTTTATAGATTTGTATACGATTGCTTTTTCTTACCCTTCCTTTTATATGCTGTTCTATTTGTTATTAGTTCCTCAGTTGAAACTGAGCCTGGGAGGATAGTATACTTTTTCCCATTTTGTGTGTTACAGGGAATTTTTCTTGGTGATGATCATGACTGGGAGGGTTTACAAGAAGCTACAGAAGCCTCCATCTTTCAAAGTTCCCCTGGACAGCAAAATGCATTGCCCCACTTTGCTATTTGACTGTTTTAGAGTCCTTGATTACAGGCTGTTTTTTGAAAGCACCTTGTTCTGTAGAAGACAACATATTGAAACGGACGTCCTGAGTGTTAGTTCTGCTACTATGATTTTCATATTTCATATTTTATTTTACATTAGAGTAATTGTGCTGAACTATAAGACATCCCTCAAGTCTGATTTTCTATAGTATCAAGTCAAGTATTATGATTTACTTCATTCTGCCTAAGTTTCTGGGCCATGTGGCCTTGAATTTGTTGAATGATGTTTATGTCATAGTGGGTGCCGAAAACTAAGTTGAAATCTATATTACAGCCAATAGAGAAAGATGAATTGTATAAAAGAATAACTATAGTCCCTCATCTTATTTTAATGAGGAATTTTTTGAATAGTTGATATTGCTTTCCCTTTACTAAATGAATACTTTAATACCAAATTTACAGTTTATCTGAAATTATCCTGGAAAGGAATGTCAATATATTTCCATTTATAGCAATGATTTAAACTACGTGGCTAGTGCTGGAAAGAATTCCAAGATATAGAGATATTTTTAACAACATTTTTAAAGCAAAAGCAGTTGCCACCTCACATGAAGGCATGAAATTATAAACCTTTCCCTTGCATGCATAGGCTGTAGGTTAAGGCAGCTCATTCTATGCTTTGCTTTCCCTTGGATGCTGTCAGGAAGCAGAGGTAATTCTGTGACCATCTTAATCTTTATTTAGGAGGAGAAAAGACTAGGAAAAAGACCACTGCTGCAATCATAAAAATATAACTGTCACACTAGCCGTCACATGAAGAGGTTTGATATTTGTGGCTTGTATGATGAATGTGAAATGTAAAATACTTTGGATTTAATATAAACTCATTTTAGGTTTCAGATCCTAGTAATACAGCTACATTTCCAAGGAAATGTTTTCATAGCATTGACCGTCTCTTCATTTCTGTGTCTCTTGTGCAACATGAATTGTTTTTACCCATTGTCTATCAATAATCATGGTTAGACCATTCATAAATTGTATTTGTAATAAAAAAGTTTAAACATCAACAGGAAAAAGTTGCATAAAATTATGAGCACTTTTTAAATAGGTTTTATAATGTACCACTAAAATGAATGCCTAAGCATCTTACCATGTGAAGGAGAGTGCTTCGCAATATATTAAAGACAAAGTTCATGTCACATAGAGAATTTGAAGCGAAGCCTTATAAAAGTTAAAAGTTTTAAGGTAGAACAAATGAACACATTCACAAGTCTCTTGTCTCCTAATATTTTATCAAAGTAAAGAAGATTTAGTCATTTGATCATTTGGAAATGGAAGAAACAAGAATCAAAAAGCCCCTCTAGGTGGCAGCCAAACTCCAAATCATGAATTAAAAATTTCTATTTATTACAGTTTGCCGTGCTTGGAAAATACTTTACATTCTAAAAAGCCAAATGACACTTGTACTCTTTGCTACTATTTTGCAGTGTATTTGAATTTTTAAATCTCATTCACAATCATTTATGTAAGATGTATTATAAAAACCTTTTTGAAAAAGTTTGAATATGTGTATGTACAATAGATTAGTGTTATATTGGTTGCTTCTGAAAAAGGGTTATATTTCTGTTACTATTTGTCAAAAACATTTAAAGTAATGTCATAATTAATGCACAAAAGAATCTAGTTTATCTAATATTTGCCAAATAATGTATTAAATGTCATTTCTTTCACCACTGAGAATGTTTATTTGTTAAGAGTCAGTCATGCATGTCAGTAAGAGGACATTATAGATACTCAGAGCAGCATGATTATCTTCTTCCAATATTCCTATTTTAAATAACAGGATACAAAACTTGTTTTCAAAAGTACATTAATAATTTCTCCTGTGTTATATATTACATACTGATAGTAACTCAATCTGTGTATCTCTTCTGAAAATCCTAACATATAAAACAACATAAAGATTGCTCACAATGCTTAGGAATGTAAGTGATGTGAACATGGACTACGTGGAAGCGACGTAGACTGTACACAGCATGCGTGGGCACCTTGCTCTTCACCAGCTCAAGATCAACCTGTATTTACCACATAAGGCTCTGAAACTCCAGCGTGTGCTATGTAGCCACAGAGACTAGCATCTGGGCCAATCTAACTTTAATCTCAATTTTTTTTATAAAAATTTAAAGTTATAAATAATGCTATGGATAGTATTATGTACAATGATTATTTTCTCAGGATCGTAAAAGTAGAACTAAATTAACCGTAAGAATGTATAAGCAAGAAATGACCAAACTCTCATTTCTTACGGGGCTGGTGCATTTTCTTCAGGTCCATCAAAGACGCCTCCCTGAAGCACAGGGCAGTATCACTTAAAAACCTGAGAACACAGTATTGTGCAACATAAAGATGTGGCATGGGCTTTTGTTTTAAATAATTAATTGACGTAGATGCTATTACCACGATAATACAGATTGTAACCCAGGAACTGAGCGTAATTATAGAATTTCAGAAGTAAGAGTGAACTAGAACTTCTCTTGATGTGAATGATGAAAACATAAAAGAATGACCCTCTGGGTCATGGTGGGGGGCACTCGTAGGATTATTCCATTGTTTACAATAACATCAAAGAATATTAGACAACTCGGTTTCCTTGTTTCCTTATATTCTAACCAAGCAGAATATTTTTAGTAGTGTCAGTGTGTAGCTCCAACAATACATTTCTAGATTTCCTTCTATCTAAGTAGTGCCTTTTATAATTTCAAAATAGGAACTAAATACTGCCTCACCTGAGGCTCATTTAATATTTATTGACCCTGTAATGTAAGTTAGTCATTAACTGGATTTCAGGTTAGATTTTAAGGCTGTGAGTAAATTCCAGCTGATTTTCAAAAATCTTATACTATCAGGAGACAACTATGAAGACAGAGAAATCTATTTACCAGCATACTAAGTAACATTTTCAAGTTTTGTTATTCTGAGCTTCATAATGAATATCTGTTCTGGGAAACAGATATTCATTAAAAACACAATCTAAATCACTATATATATATATATATATATATATATATCTCCTTATGTATATATATATCCTTATGTATATATCTATATCAATATATATGTATATACCCATATATATCCATATATATATATATATATATATATATATATATATATATATGGCTTTTGAACTTCATAAGCTTACCAATGACATATAATCGTATGACACGCCTGCCTGCAGGTGTGCATTCATTTGTTCTAGTTTTTTAAGCTCAGATTTCCACAATATACAGTATTGATGATATGAGATAATGGTAGTGAGCCTTTTAATAATTAAAACATCTCTGTGTCTTCCATTCTCTTGTAAATAATCGATCTGTTTTTTCATCTTTCATGATAAAGAGACACTTAAGCTCTGTGCAAAGACATTTATACAATTGAGGACATTTTTCCCTTTATTCAAGTGGAATAATCTACTTATGGTTATCCACTTTAGTGGATTTGCTTTTATGCCATTTAGATTCTTGAATATTCTTCATATTCATCATTGCTCTCTTAAATTTTAGCTGTTAGAAGTAGGGATTTGCCATCTGTCTATTTCTAAAAGCATTGAAAATTAATTCTTTGTAAAATTTTTCTGATATTATCTGAAATACCATATCAAGAATGTAATGCAATATTTTTACATTTCTTAATTATTCTTCTCTAAAGTAATGGATTCTTCTCTAATCTACTAACATTTTAACAAGCCACCACAAATATTTAAAAATGGCATTTCAACAACTGTTTTTTATTTAGCACATTGAGTTATAACTACAAAGTAAGGTAAATATAAATTTTTAGTTTTTATGTTTAATATATTTTCCTTCCATAAATTTTCATTTTCTCTCTTTAAATTGTGTTAGAGTTTTCTTCCTTTCTTCCCTTTAGCCCACTGTGCTTTGAGAAGTTCAGAGGAATATCAAATAATGTACTGCGGGAAATCCTCATGTTTTTAGGCTTCAATTTCTTTATCTGGAAGCCTGGGGAGTGGGATTAGCTGAACTCTCAGATTCCTCAGAGATTTATTTTAGACAGAGTAAAAAATAAAGGAAACTCATTTTACCTTTTTCTGGTACATTGAATTTATATTCTTCTTTTTTGTCTTTGTGAGTGACACGGCCCTTCCTTCTTTGACTTTTTAGGCCTGACTTTGTAGTCTTCTTTAGCACAGGTCTTTTTTTACTTAAGGCATTCTCATTTATGTTTCAGCTCCTTATGTAGTTCTTACTGTTGAATGTAACCTTGACACCTTATTAAGGGTGGGATGGCTTTAGGTATGGCCCCAGAGCTATGGCAAGGGAAAAAAATCCGAGGGTCTCTATTGAAAGAATTGGGATGTTACATTTTATTCATTTTATTTCTGAGAGGCAATGATTTTGCCAGAGGGAAGGAGGAAATATATATATATATATATATATATATATATATATATATATATATATATATTTGCTTTTGCATCTTTACCCTTGAACCTTAATGCCTGAAACTACATGTCTGCTAAATTCTTCAGTGATGTTTTATCATACTACACATAGCCTTATTTCAAATGCAACGTCAGAATATAAATCTCTTTTGATATCATAGTGATAAAGTGAGAAGGGAGATGCTTATTACAGATACAAGACTTCTTTCTTCTTTCCCATAAAAACTTTGCCCTTTCACACATACTATCTGATTTTCACATTATAAAAAAAACTGGAAGTAAGGTTTGTGGCCCCTGAGATCACAGAAATCTAAGAAAGATCACTTATTTTAGCACTCTATTTCAAGAAATTTGGTGTTGTCAGTCATGCAAAAGAATCTGAATTCTAAATTATTTGAGTGATGGCAAATCTTTTAGAAATTTCATTGACAACGAATAGCCCACTGAAGTAAGCACGTCATAGGTTCACCATCACCATATACCATTAAAATCTACAGCTTTTTTTTCAACATATCACATTTGTAATTTAACAATTTATGTTTTTAATATATGTAAGTCATTGGGACTTCTGAGGATAGGAATTGTTTTGGAAGAATCATTCGTAAGCATGACTCATCACATTAACAAATTCAATATGTGATTTCACTTGGACTTTGTGAAAAATGGAGGAGACACTACCATATTTTTTATGGAATTTTCAGGTCTACAAATTACTCCTGTTTTTTCAAGATCTGACTATGTATTCTCAATATTGCTAAGTCATTCAGATTCATATTTCATGTCTTATGTAAAAGTACACTCTTAAAGATTCGAGAAATATGAAATAGCTGGAAGAGTTTATAACTTAACTGATTTTAAAAAGAAATTGCATAAAACAATATGTATATTCTTGAATTGTTTGGACTATAACATAGGAATGCAATATATGTACCAATAATAGCACAAAGAAAATGGCAGGCAACAAAGTTGGATTGGGCTTAAGATAGAACACCAGATGTTAACATAAATCCACAGAGACAAAGGAAAATAGCCAGAATTGGCTTATAAGAAGATGTAAATTAGTTAGGAAATACATGTTATAAGTATATATTTTCTCTTCTCTCAACTTCTTTAAAGAAAATAGATGGGAGTAATACCTAGAGCAGTGCATTTTTTTTTTTGTATTATACATAGATGTAGTATATATGAAGTGGAGAGGGAGAATGACTTTTAAAAAGGCATTGAAGAATGTCAAATGTTGTAATTAAAATATTTATTTTGGTGAACAAGCAGTGTGGAAGAAATAGAGGGAAAGACACAGAAGAACAAAATACTATAGCACATGCAAATGCAACTATATCATTAATTACATTAAATATGAATGAGTTAAAAAAAACCTAACCAAAAGTAATTGATTGTCACACTGGATTCAAAATACAAAATTTTATTCTATACTGTCTGTAAAGAACACGTTTTACATTTGAAGACATAAACAGACTGCAAGAAAATTGATGGGAAAAGATATTCAAAGAGTAACTGTCACAAAGGTGGGGTGGCTAATGCAGACAAATCACATTTTAATAGTAAACCATAACTACAGATAGAGACTTTTGAAAGTACTTTTACTCATTTTCAATTCTGTGTATGTATCAGACTCATTGATTTTTCTATGGAGGAACATCTATGTTTATGATATTCTAAATAATAAAACTTCGTATCTTTAAAATGTTTCCTCAAACATATCTGAAGGGACTCTTTAGAGACATACTTTAGGGTAGAGTTGGTAGACTATTAGGTATTTGTAAACTAAACTCTTTTTTTTAGAAAAAAGATTTTTTAGCTGACAGTGATAGCACATGCTAGTGATCCTGGTACACTGGGAGGATGAAGGAGGGGATTGTGATTTTCATCCCAGACTGGGCAATTTTACAATAACTTGTCTCAAAACAAAAACGAAAACAAAAAGGACTAGGGATGTACCACAAAGTGACAATCCTTGGTTAAATCCTCATTACTGCCAAAAATTAAAAATACATAGTATTTGTCATTTTAACCAATTTTAATTGTGTAGTTTAATAGTTTTAAGTATATCAGGTTGTACAACAGATCAGTAGAACTTTCTCATCTCATAAAATTGAAACTCTTTACCTTTTGTAGATCAACTTCACAATTTCCCTTTTCCTCCAGCTTCTGGAAATCACTGTTACACTTGCTATTTCTATTATGCTGACTATTTTAGGTATTTCACATGAAGAAAATCAGAAGTATTGCACTTTTTGTGACTGGTTTATTTCATTAAGTAAAACGTTCTCAAGATTTATTTATGTTGTAGCACTGTATGTGACAGATTTTCCTTTCTTTTTAAGGCTGAATAATATTTCACTGTACATATACCACATTGTATTTTACCATTCATCTATTAATGAACATTTGAGTTAGTTTCACATCTTGGCTATTATGTTATATATAATGTTCATAGGTGTGAAATATCTCCTAGAAGTCCTGCTTTTAATTCTTTTGCATAGAAACCAAGAAGTATAATTGCTGGATTAAGTGGCAATTCTACCACTATTTTTTGTTTGAGGAGCACACACACTACTTTT
Source organism: Dolichotis patagonum (assembly GCA_004027295.1). NCBI lineage: Eukaryota > Metazoa > Chordata > Mammalia > Rodentia > Caviidae > Dolichotis > Dolichotis patagonum. The sequence continues at coordinate 10,292 of PVJX010023835.1, read as the reverse complement.
CATAATGGTTGTGTCATGTGCATTCCTACTAATAATGTACAAGAATTCTAATTTCTCTACTTGTTTAGTAATGATTCCAAAGTGTGACACTTTTTGACTTATAATACTTTGTCATATCACCCAGAACATATATTCTCTAGTTTAATATATAACGAATTTATTGCTAGAGGCTCAGCACAGTCTCAAGTTGACTCATTTCAGTTTTCCCAGTGTCACTGCCTGCCTAATAGATATTAAGTGATACCAATTTGCCTCTTCTTTGAAAGACAAACAAAATAACTCTTTTAATGATCTGACCAAACAGCTAAATAAACACCTGAAAGATACTAACGAGCTAAAGAGCTGAGTAAGTGAAATTAGGGAAGTAATGCTAGAACAAAACGGGGAAAAAATATATATGATAGAATGTGCATCTGAGCACATGTGTGTGTGTGTTCACATATACAGGATAAAATCTTCAGTTGAAGCAGAAATCCCAAAAGACTGAGAAAATTATTTCATAATCTGGAAAATATCTTTTCCACAGAGATTTCTCCTCTGACAAAACACCCAAAATATTGTGAGTTTCCAAATACCTTAGAATATTAGAGATAACAATAAATCTGGAAATATTTGAAAGCAACTATTATTTATCTCTCGACACTGCCCTTCTTCAAGGCAAATAAAGAAAATCCAACTTCCAGCTTTCATTTTCAGAAAGAGAAAGGAAAGTTATAAGAGAGAAGTAACTCAGTTTATAACTTCAAATTATGTCCCTATATATGTGGCTTGATGTTTCAGGTATTCTTTCCAATTGGCCTATAAACTTTGTGAAAGAAAGCAACATGCAAAATAGATTTGTTTCTATTATTTGACAGAATTTTCCAAAAGCAAGCTTTCTAATTTGTGGGAGATGCACATCCCTTTTTAAAAGTTGATTACAAAGATTATTTTAGAAACAAGGGCAACACAATCTGATAGTAGAAAACAGATTGTTTCCTACCAAAAGATTTTGTTTTCAGAAATTTTTAATCATATATCATTGGGCAATGATAAAATCACATGGTTAATTCTTACCTCTTTCCCACAGGGATTTAGATTTCATATAATAACCATTAGAAATAGTTATTTGTAGAAAATCACCTGGATGGCTCTTCTTGAATACAGAGCAATTACCTCCATTTGGCTTAACCTGTCCCTGTCCCCACATACTGATATGTACAGAGCTGGCCAAGCTATTTTGTTCCCTTCAATTGGCTCCAAGCAATGCAAATAGGGCTAACTGAGGTGCTGATGCATAATCTTTATAGCCAGATGACAATCACTGTTTCTCTGTGTCTCCCTAAACTATTGGACCCAGCAAGATGTCAGAGCCACACAGTTCCAGGGCTCTTGGCTGGGTTGAGCCTCCAGCTGAAAGGCAATGACCTCTCAGGGCACAAAGGTTTACACATCAGAACCGAGGCACCAACCGCTAAACACTCCTACACGTTAATGGCTACTTCAATGATGTTATGCAGATTGGTCTTTCTGTATACCTTTCTCCCTTCATACTGCAGAGGTGTCTTCTGACCTCCTAGCTAAGCCTGGCTCACAGTAACCTCATAATTCCCGCCATTCTTATAGTCGCCCATTCTTAGTCACTGCCTTCTTCACAAATTAATAAAATCTTGGTTAGGCCCTGGGTCAAGGCCTTTATTCCGTGAACCCTCATCTGGACTGGACTCAGGGCCCCTTGGCTGCCCATAACTATTGTCTTAGTGTCTTTATTCTCACCATGGGTTGCACCGGAAGTGGTAGCTTGGAATTAACTCCAATAGCATCTCCATGGGATTACAAATATAAACTTCCTGCATTGCAAACAGGGTGGGAAAGGGGCCTCTATAGCTATTATTTAACTGGGAATGTAAACACTTAGGTTTTTTAAATGCTTTAGGACTTTAATTTTTAATTTGTGAGATACTGCTTGTAAATATCATTATTTTTATAACTCCAGGAAGAGAAATAACAACCAGAAAGTGTAAAATAAAGTAGCAAGTAATTAAAGTCTTCCAGTTACTTTCATCAAATGGAGTTAAACATATTGCAAAGGAATCTTTTTTCTGGGTGAGGGATGCAACTCAATGGTCGAGCAGGTGGTCAGTGTGTCTGAGGCCTTAGATTTGACCTCTCTCATTGAAAAAAATTCTTGTTCCCCAAGAACTCATGGATGAAATAATCAATTTATCAATATTGTGAAACACATAATGTCTTCTCCCCAGCTTTTGACTTCCATATTTACTTTGCCATTTCCTGGATTTTAAAACATACAACACCTAGGTTCACAAACACTTCTATTCAGGGGCATTTTGGTTCACAAACAAAAGTGTAGGACATACTTTGTTACCATTCATGAACTCTGCAACCTCTGACAAACAAAACCGCAGCCATCTTCCCTGTATAAACGTGACTGTGTCCATCCGCCCTTAGAGGAGGGGAGTGAGTTAAGTTTGTGAACTGAAGTACCACTGTGTTACTTTACCTAATCTTATGCAATGAAGGTTAAGTGGAGGAGTGATGATATACTATAAAGTTTGTACATTTCAGGTTAAAAAAACTGGAAAAGAAATTATTTTTAAGTAATTAAATTCCATCTAAGAGATCTTCATACTAGCATCCTCATCATATCTCCTTGTGGTTCAGGGAGTGAGAAACATGTATGGTGAATGTTTAATAAATAAATTTCTTACAGGAGAAGACACGTTGCCAGTGATTCCCCTCTAGATATTCTCACTTGCCTTGACCACACTTATGAGACCATTCTTGCCACTTTTTTGAAGTCGTTCTGGAAGTCTCCTTTCAGGAGTCATTTTGGTATATGTGATAAAAAATCCAGTGACTGCTGCTTCTGAGTGCAACCCAACAAAAGGGCAGGCTTGTAAGAATATTATGGCCTGGTCACATCCACGTTATTCACTGGATCTGGCAGTGTGTAACTTTTAGCTCATCCCCAATGTTAAATGACCATGAAATGTAAATGTTTTGAATTAATTCATGATGGGGAAGCCAGCATGACAGTGCAGCTAAAGACAGTTATGAAAAGAGAGCTTCCAAAATTGTTTCAGAAAGTAACAAGAAAATGATGAAGGGAGGGGAAGGCTTATGAGGGGAAATGATACAATATGCCTTTCACAATAATTATTTTCAAACCCTGAACATTCACTGTATATCATGGCTTAGATCTAAAATGTCTTTCAAAATCCTCGTGTGTGCAGAAGGTGGGTGGATCATGGCTAGGACATGCATTGGTGGGTATGTTCTTCGATGAGTCCAGTAACTGAATGCGCTGTTAGGAGACTAATCCTGGTTGGAGGTAGGTAACTGGAGTGTACTCTTTTCCTCAGCTCCTCTTTTCTCTCTGCTGCCCGGCTGCCTGAGTTGAGGACCATTCCTCTGCCATGCCTCTCTGCTATCCTGTTCCAGCCTTGGAGGCAGCCACCCATGGGCTAAAAACATAAGCCAAACAATCCTCTCCTCCTTGGTACTGTGGGTGTCAGATATTTTGCCCCAGCCATGTGGAAAGTGACTAAGATATTGTGTTTTTCTAGCACATCTTCTATTTCATACCTCATCATCTGCATAGTTACAATCAGATTATACTTGAGCTGGCATTTGGGCATTTTATATCATAAGAAAAGACAAATTTCTATCATGAGCACAGGCAAAAGCATTTAGAGACAAAATTTATCATGGATAAGGGAATATAAAAGGGACTCATTTGAATGAAGTTGAATATTTTACAGTGATATAATTTTATTCACTTTTCATAACAAGTATGGTAACTCCTTCATCCTTAGATTACTTCCAAAATCCATTTGTTTGAAGCACCACATCTGCCTGTAGGCAGTTTGAAAAGAATTGTGTAAGTGTGTAAATATTTCACAGGTACTGATTGTCATTTCAGGGTCAAAGAACTGTTTCCACTTATTTATACATACACATATTTCATTCAGGTATATTCTAAACTGTTTTAAAATGCATTTTATGATAGCAGAAAAGTTCAAATAACTATAATATATACACTTTAGTGACATGAAAGAATAACTGTAGAAGTTCTGTCTTCAAGGAAATAAAAGCATTCTCAATCTTTCATACACATTTAAGTCACTATAGAGCTTCATCACAAATTTCTATTAATATAGAATGTAAGTTTCTGTAGCTGTTTTGAATCAAATTTATCAGTACTAATACATATGATGGACAGATTACAAAATAAAATGATCAGAATCTCGTGCATAAATATTTGGGGAAGGATAATGAAAAAGTCATACCGACCTCATCTTCCATTAATTTTTTCATGTTGGTTAGAAAAAGCATGTAATACTTAAATACTTGAATTATAAACCCACTAATTCCTTGACTGAATTTCAGAAAACAGATTAAAATCTATCTTTTTTTTAGTTATCAGGGAAATTTTCTTCACTTCTTTGACCAATCTTGGCAACGCAGCTGGCATAGCCCCATTAATCCACTGATAGGTGTTGCAGTTCATTCCGTATTTTGGCAACTGTGAACAGCATGGTACTAAGCAGGAGCACAGGTATGTCTTTGATATAACAATCTCATTTCCTTTGTAGAACTTTTATGCCTCCTCTACCCCATGATAAGATATAGCAGTGTTTTTACATAATGATTTTTTGGTTAAAGATGGTCTGTGCATATATTGTGGTTACGGAAACATATAATGGAGCTTAGGAATTCCTACCAATTAGTGATGCTGCAGTCATTGTGACACTCCCATTTGGTAACCAGTTGTTCCTACCACTCTATTGCTCTTTAAAGGACTTCTTAAACAATCTCAGTTTCTTTTGCCTTGAGTGCCTAGGGAGCTGAGTACTTAACAGAAATAATCAAAGTAGCATGGTGACTCAATGGTTTCTCACATAACTCCATTGTGAAAACTCTATCTTGAAATTCTTTCACACACTGACTAATTTAAGAGGAAGAGTACTATTATTGGTCAGTTAGCTAATGAAGAAATAATATTCTGAGAGCACAAGAATTTTCCTAGCAGCCATGTATACCATGTATCTGTTAGGTCTGTGTGGTTTACACAAAACTTCTCATATGTCAGTGTTTGAAAAATTGTTTTTAGGACATTATGGGTTATAAAATCAGGAAGAGGAAGCAGATGTCTTATCTATAAGCTGCTTATGTTTCCCCATAAAGGACTTTAAATACCTATCATGCTTTCAGATTAAATTAACTCTTATATGGGACCTACGTTGTACCAGACTTGTGCTAGATATTTTGATATCATATCCCAAAGAAAAGATACTTAACACCCTTACCTTATAATATGCTTGTAAGTAGTGACCTGAAACATAGAGCACAGTATAAAGAAAGTGTTAATTTCATTTAAGGTTTAACAGAGAGGGTTAAGATTAAGGTTAAGGTTATGTCCTGGAAACATACATCCCAATATCTTAATCAAACAATTGAAATTTTGTTGTTAAAATTTTTCTGCCTTGTTACTTATTATAATTTCAAATGAGAAGTACAGTTACTATAATGGCATAGAACACTCATTTGTCTTTAAAATAATGAACTGTAGTCCTTTAACGTGCCTAGGTATTTACAGAATTTTTAAAGCTGAACGAAGTTTTATCTTGAGTAAAGTGTGAAAATGTGCTCACCATTAAATATTCATGTACACACACTGAGAGCCCAGAATTTTGATAAGAGGATAAAGAGATGAAGACCTCTGCTAGGCAGGATAATGACCCCCAAGACGTTCACTGCCTACCAGTCCCAGATCCTGGGATAATAACGTGTAAATTACATTACAGACACGGTTAACGTAAGGCTAATTTGGTGGGAGATTATACTGCATTGTTCAGGTAAGTCCCAGTAGGATTATAAGTAAAAGATAAAAAGAAAATGAAAGATATAGGCAGGAAAATGAGAGTCAGAGAGGGAGATGTTGCAAGAGAAACAAAATAGCTCATAATGTTGTGATCTGTGATTGCATCTTTAAAGCCTGAGGAAGAAAGCCAGAACCCAAAGACCCTGGGGAAGTCCTGAACCTATAAGAGAGGGACAGGGATGCTCCTTTGGAATCTGAAGAGAGGAATGGAGCCTAGTGGATCCTTCAGTATTAGCCTGGTGAGCTCTGCATTAGACTTTAGACATTTAGTATTGAAATAAATAGATATGTGATATTTCACGCCAGTAAATGTATAAAATTCTTTACAGCAATAGAAATCAAATACAGATCTAATAGAAATTATACTTTTTAATTTTTATTAGTATATATTTGAAGTAAACAATGATTACATTCACAGTGGGGAATTGGTACATGTACACAGCACATCTTAATTCATCTTACTTTTCTTTTCCCTTCCTTTCTTTTGGTCCCCTTCTATTATGGCTTGTGTCTAGATGGCCCGCAAAGCCTCACATGCTTTGGGGATGGGGTGGGGATGTGTGGTACTTAAATGTGTTTACCATAGTTCTGAGTGTGGATAATGGAAACCCAACTGACAGAATGAATGGCATCAGTCAGTGGGTTTATAACCCGGATGCAAAACAAAGAGACAAAGGGAAGGCAAGCTTTCTGCTGTTGCTTGCTGCTTCACTGCCTCTGCCTGCCACATTATGGACTATTTCTTCTCTGCGAATTCCCCGTGTCTGCCTTGCAGCAGCTAACTATGGGCTGAAACCTCTACAAACTTTGAGCTAAAATCAATCTTTCCTCCTTTAACTTTGGCTGCGTATTATTTTATGTCAGCAATGGGAAAAGTAACTAAGACTGTGCCCATTTATAAAAGATCTATCTCCTTGTTTCCCATTATCTATTTTTTATTTTAATCTTTAAATTATTTATACTGTGAATTTTCATAAAAAGAATATACCTATAATTTTGGAACGATACTTAAATTTTAAAGAAATTTTCATTTTTGAAAAGAAAATAATAATTAAAAATCAGAGAGAATGAGTAATGGAGTAGTACAGGGGTTTGGAAACTGAATAGTAGTGGTGCAAACAAATATACAGAAAAAAACCAAAACCAAATCAAAATAAAAAGTATCATCTCCCAAAAAACAAAACAAAACAAAACAAAACAAAACAAAACAAAACAAAACAAAACACACGATGAAGCTGGGAACTGAAAGTGTTTGAGATGGCTGTAGAAAATACAAAAACCAGAAAACAGAGAAATGACACTGAGGAGATAATTAGGAGCCATATTAAAATACTTTTTTTAAATTATGAAAGGACTTTTGACCACATCAAAGACATTTTAGAATTTTAAATAGAAGAGTGATATGATTTTTATATATGTTCTTGAAAAAGATTAGTCTGGCCGCAGCTTAGATAATGGATTAGATGGAAAAAATACCGGACCCAAAAAAACAAGTTAGAAAGCTGTCAAAGCAATTTAAAATGTTGTTTATGCCTTTTGGACAGGAATGGTGAGGATGGAAGAAATTTGTGCACTTGAGAAACATTCTGGAGACAGACTGTGCTGGTGAGTGAAGGAAGATAAGAGTACAGGGTAATTCCTAGTTTCCTGCCTGAGACACAAAAAAAAAGAGTAGGGAAAATGAACAGCTTGTAGAAGAATTGACATGAGTTTTGTCTTAAAAATGTTAAAGTTTACATGGACTTAAGATGTTTAAATGGAAGGAAATACTGAATTTGGATCTAGACATGTGTAGTGACTTTTAGACTGGTGATAAGGAGGTGACAATTCATAAGGCATTAGGTAGTGTTTGAATTTCTTTGACTGAAAAGTGAATTTTGTGTATACTGACCTCTATGACATCTAAAATGCTGAAATAAAAAATGAGATGACAGAGAAGTTAAAAAGAAGTGTAATTGTAAACAAACAAAGCTGATTTGTAGGTCTGTAGCATTTGACAACTCCACAGGTAAACACCCCCACCATTATATATATTGTAAAGCTATTCATGGTGCATCACACTGAAATTGGGAAGAGATGCATCCTATTTGCTGTCTTGACTCAGTGCAAGCAGGTACCAGTATATCAGTGAGAAGTTCAGAGGCAGAAGTAGAGACAGAGGAAATAACCAGTGCAAGACTGCAAATAATGTGGGTCTAAACCCTTTAGAAGCTTTGATAATGGAAGGAGGAGAGATGCTGGGAGCGCAGAGAAAGTTTTTATTTGTTTTTAGGCAGAGAAAGAACTGAGTAGACTTAAATGATCACAGTTAGTAACCAGTAGAGAAGAAGAATGGAAGATTAAAAAGTGAAGCTTTTGTATGTGTATGGTGAATTGGGAGAAGATTGTAAGTACAGGATGACATTTTTGGACATGAAAAGTGTAAGCTTTTCTCTTATTAAAGGCAGTGAGGTGTGCAGGGATAAGTACAGATGCAAAAGGTTTACATGTTTGATGAAAGAATTTATAAAAATTTTTGATGGTTTTGAATATTTTGCAGCATTGGTCAGATACAATATAAGAGGGATGATGAGGCCTGGACCTTTAAGCAGACCCCAAAAATGAGAGGCTGTTGGAAATGTTCCTCAGGTAAGGCAGTAGCTATATGTTCATAGATGTACAACTCTATCTGGGAGTGAGATTATTTTTTGAGTAGATCTTCAATCACAGAAATAGAAAGAAAGACCTAAACTGGTTGACCTTTGGGAAATGCAATGACAGAGGCCCAATGGGATAAGGAATTTGAGAAAATCGATCACAGATAGCTTAGAAGGCTAAATGTAGACTTTCTGCTGTATGTGGATTGGGGGAAGATAACTGGGGCTGTTAAATGAAAAAAAAGTAGTGAACTGAAAGAGTTAATTAGATTTAAATAATACATACAATAGGAATAGCTGATGAAGAATAGTAGTGAGCATGGAAAAATGTCCCAAAAGCTCAAGTCCAAATTTTAGGATTAGAGCATCTTGGAAGATATAACCAGAGTTTACCATGTGAATAAGTGACTGACTGCAGTATGGCTGAAGGTCTTAGGAGATGAAGTTATAGGAACAGAAGGTCAGAATGGTGCACTGGTAAATAATATTAATGTTTAAATCACTGACACTGATGCTACAAATGAAAGAGAAAAGACCACTTAGTTTTCACTGAGTGAATGGTTGTGAGGAGGAGGAAAAGGTGTGCTGTATGAATAACCTGAGTCTAAATCTAGCTAAATTTACCGTATGTTGGAAGACAAATGATCTCTCGGAGTATCAGTCTGCCAGTTGTACACAGGGAAGGCAAAAGTGTCAAGGTATTTTAATTGATATTTTCTAGGTAGAAGTAAGGATGGGAATCAGATTCTGATTATGTCTAAAAAGTGAAAGTAACATTTAGTGAAATAAAAGTGTGATTTCTCTTTTCTGAAATTCCATCTTAGGATTTTTGGAATTTTATTTAACAATTTTCTTCTTGTCCGAAGACTTACCTTGCAATTTTAGGTTTATAACAATATCATTGGTTTTATTTGGATAATTTAAAAATCTTCAGGCAGTATGTGATAATAAAGGATTCATGTGCACAGTGTTATCATTCCTTTTAGCTTTTGCATAAAATAATCACCTATTGGATTTATCATGTGAATCTTTGGGGGGAAGAACAAAGCTAAGTGACCAACGATAATTGGCACTTATGTGAAGCAGATGAGGGTTGCTATAGAAGCGGACATAGGAATTGCTGCAGGACCCATCTAGATGAAATGCAATTGTACTGTTAAAAAACCCCCTATGTAAGCCTTAGGCTTGTGCGAATGACTAGAGATGTTCAAAGATTGGTGCTCTTTCTTTGACAATTTCTAAATAACTAAATGGCTTTCTATGCCTTGGAGCATGTAACGGCACCACTTTGAGTTGACTATTAACTAGATGCATTGTTTTTATTAAAGCGGTAACCTGTTCAGCTCTTCAAATACATCTTGTCATTTTGGTATTGTCTGTTATCACTGCCCTCCAGACACTCTGCCACCTACATTAAGACCAAATGATTCATAATGAATACAGCTATTACCAAGGTTAGTACATTAATAATATCAATTACAAAACGTGTTATGTTTAAGAAGCATTTGTTTGAGAAGATTCTGAATATGTGCATTCATCAGTTTAAAGTTTAATGGGTGACCTAATTTAACACTGGGCAGTGGGGAAAATACACTATTAAGTCAAATCAGTTATGCAGACAATTTGTTACCTTCTGTCTCTTTGAGATTTCTAGTCCTGTGACAAAATACCTGAGAAAATCAACTTATGAGGAAGCAAAGTTCACTCTAGATCACTTGAGATATTTCAGTGTATGGGTAACTGGGCCTGTAGTGAGGCTGAATATCACTGGA
>PVJX010023834.1:0-28794 GCA_004027295.1 Dolichotis patagonum | reverse complement strand
GGCAAAACAGGAGGACAGAGAGGAATGGGACTAAATAAACCCAGACTAAAACTCAGCAAAGAGAACATCCAATCCTGTATTCCACGTCCAGCATCCAGGGTAGGTTGTGCAGAATGTAAGCTCTGAAGGGCTGGCATGGTTGCAGCCCTTTTGTTCTCTCTCCTGGGCTGGCTCTGGCCTCTGTCTGCAGCTCTCCTAAGCAGGCAGCCCACATTTCTGGCAGCCACTGCTTTCTGGGTCTCCCATGCACCTCCAGTTTCACTCTCACAACAGTATCCACTGGGAGACTTTGCTGGGAGAACACACTGTAACACCACTATTTTTACAAAATCAGTAAAAACAAGCACATTAGAGGATAATAATCATAAGCAGTAATTTTTCACTTTTTGCTGTAATATATTAAAATTTATTTTTCCTAAAACAAAATTAAAATTACAGCAAATCAAAAGCAATGACATACTTTACACCATCTGAGACTCCATGAGGTTTTCTCTGTCAACATTTGATCATTTTAATTGCAGTGAGTGAGACCAGATTCAAAAGTAGATTATCAATGAAAGACAGCATATACATAATGTTTGGCAATGGCTTTGTAAAAAGACATGGATCTTGACTGAAATAACTACTATACCTGATAGTCTTACATTTATACATCATCACATCAATTCATGGTCTTAAATTAATGCTCATTTATGTAATTAATAATCACTTGTTTTTAAACAATGCTACATTACAGAAGTTTGAGCCAAGACAGAAGATAAGAACAGACAAGTCTGGAAGTGGGAAACACTACATCAGCGTGGCCTTGTGACGCATTTCATGAAACTTTGTAAGATGCAGTCTAGTTTCTGATCTAAGCTCGGAAATTGGAAGCCAGAGTTCCTGTTTCATATCATAGAGCGAGATTTTTGGAGAAATAAAATTATTGCTCAGCTCCAGGAACAACATATTATTGGTAAAATTTAAACAAAAATGATTCTTTAACTGTAATGCAAAATGTCAATTGCTAGTATATAGCAAAAACATCACCCCATAGTGGTTAAGATTATATGCTTTAGAAATAAATTGAGATTATTATTAAGATAATAATTTTGGCTGTTTAACTAAATTATAGTGTTTAATCCTGGACAATTTAAATGGTCTCAACTTAATTTATTTATTTATAAAAGTACAATTGAAATACTTAGTGAAATCATATTGCTTTAATAAGGACACTTTATAAGTGCCAAGAAAATGTGAGCAACTGTTGTTAGAATTACTTATTATTATTATTATTATTATTACTGACTCTACATCAGAGTTTTAACTTGTAAGTTTTAAGTTGCATTTCTTGCCTTGGGGCAACTTTTCCAGAAGCTGACCACAATTTAAGAATTCAAGTACAAGTGATTAAGAGAGTGCTTTCCATGAGCATTGGTAAGGAATTAGTAGATGCAGCAGAGAAAAGGGAGGAGGAAAAGCAAGGATATATCTCTACAGAAAATCTTACAGAGGGAAACTTCAACCTGCAGAATTTAGGATTTATAATTTAGGAGTCTAAATTATAGCTCACAAATATCCTAACCCAAAGCTTAGGCTGTTCCATACGGACATTCTGGTCAGAGCTCAGAAGACCAGAAGGCTAACAGAAGTCCTACTGGTAAAGATCAGGCTTGGAAGTTTCTGCTGGAAAGAAGGACTGTATTGGGTGCTGGACTCCAGATGATGTGTGTTATAGCTTGGTAGAAAGTTTGTCTGTATTTTGCTCACATCCAGAGACTTTGTGTGAAAATAAGATTAAGGACAGCAAACTAATTAATCTGGCAAAAGAAATTTCAAGGCAGTCTAATGTTGAGGCAGTGGCATAGCTATTGTTGGGGGGCTTTTTGCCAGATTTATGTTGTGAATCAAGAGCAAAGAACCCAGCAGGGTGATTTAAAATGTTGTGAGTTTGGCCAGAAAGGAAGCCCAAGTAAAGTTGTGGACTGTAAAGATAGGGCTGAGACTTCAACTGCTAAGAAGGAACAGAGAAATAAAAAAGATGGCCTGGGGACATCATGGGAAGCAGCAGGTCCTCATGCTTTGCAGCCCCAAAACTGCAAAAGCGAGAGACTTTGCTTCAAGAAGAAAACCTCAGAGCATCATGTTCCAAAATGGCAGTGGAGGACCCACAAGGTTCCAGAATGGCGGCAGCATAGGGAAGCTGTTCCTCACAATCAGTTTCAGAGTGTCCAGTGATCCAGGCATTCAACCCGTAGGGCCAAGAGAACGGAAAGCCTGGCTACTGCTCCAGCTGGCAGTAGACTTTGGCAGCATCCACATGGTGCTGTTTTTTGGTGCATGGAGAATGCATTAGTTCAGAGGTTGAAAAGGCTTCCACCCCAATTTTAGAAGGCCTGGGGGGACTAGGCCGTGTGCCCCTGAAAGGGCAGTGTGTGAAGTTGAGTGTGAAGCCAAAGGTGCACTGGAGAACCTAGAGGTTTAAAAAAGCCAGGAGCGTGGATCATTTAAGAAAAGCTGTGAAGACTGAGCAGAGTGGGCCTAAGAGAGAAGCCCTGGAACCTGTAACCACTGGAAGTGCCTTGGAAGTGGAATCATACAAGCCCTTTGGAGCTCACAGCTTGCCACAGATTGCTTCAGATGACAGATGTGCAGCTATAGGACTTAATGTTTGCCCTGCTGGATTTTGGACTTGCTTTTGTCCTAATACTTTGTTCCCTTCTGTTTGGAGCTTTTGGAATTGGAATGTTCATATTGTGCCATTGCATGTTGCAAGGGTTTAACTTTGTTTTCATTTGTACAGGGGCTTGCAGCTAAGGTTTGCCTTACATCACTGAGGAGACTTGGGACTTGAACCTTTCGGCAGTGCTGAAAGTGTTAGGCCTATGGCAACTTGCAGATGGACTAAATTGCCTTTTGCATAAAGGGATATGCATGAGTCTTTGGGGGACCAGGACAGAATGTTAGGATTGTAATGTAATATAATGTGGAAAAATTTAAGGTTGGTTCTTATGGACTTATACCTGTTACAATGTTCAAGTTGTGAAATGTTAAGAATAAGCACCTCTGTATCTGAAAACCAGTTTAAGGAAATATGTCTGGTTGCCAAGTTGACAAGGGGTGGACTGTTATGGTTGATACATTGTGTCAACTGGAGAAGTTTAGAAGTGAAACTGAGAGACTCAGCAGGGAGCCAGGATCCTTATTTTGTAAATATCCTCATCCTTTGCAAGAGGAGGGCACAGAGATTTTGTGAGAGCTACACCTACCCTGGAGTGGGAAGGGCGGCCTGTTTTACAACATAAGGAAGGTAAAGAGGCTTGCTCCCTTCATTTTGCTCTGGCTGCTTTTGCTTGCTGCAGCCTTGAAGTGTTGCCCCAGTGCCTTACCACCCTGCCTTGGTTCCAGCTGATTACAGACTTTTGAAACCTCCACAAACAGTGAGCTCATAAACCTTTTGTAGTGGTTGATTGATTGTGTCAATTTGAGACATTTTGAAGTTTAATTAAATGGGTTTAGCAACTCTACACCCAAGGGTGTAGAAGAAGACCCACCCTAGGGTGGGCCATCACCTGGAGGTGTAAAAAGGGAAGGAGGAAGGACGAATGCATTCCATTCTTGGGAGAAGCTCCAGTCTTCGCCTTTGGTTGGACCTAGTCTCCTGGTTTCCAGTGTAGACTCTTCAGCCTTCTGACACAGACTCTTCAGCTTTCCATCGTAGAGCCTTCAACCTTCTGTCACAGACCCATCAGCCTGCTGGTGTAGACTTGTACGAGACACTAAGGTGAACTCCAGACCTTGGATTGAATCCTTCGGCCTCCAGTGTGTAGACGCCCTCTGCACACTTCCTCATCTGACTCTGTGGCTGACCATCGTAAGCCAATCTTGTTGTTTCTTTTACATCTGCATATCTTGTGTTATATCTGTTCTCTCTAGTAAAACCCTGACTAATACACCTTTCATTCCTTCATTTTTGCATGTTGCGTATTTTGTCCCAGTAATGAGAGAAAAGTAATCAAGACACTAGGCATCAATGAAAAAGACACACTATCTAGTTTATGAGTGATTGACTCGTTGTCATTGCTCCATAGGCTGTTGACTGCAGGCCAGCAATCTAGAATTGAATGACACTTACCTAACGCTCATGTCTCTCCCATAATGTGTATCACTGATCTGGGGTTACAAATAAGTTCATAAATATAAAACTTGTGAATTCTTAGCATCTCTTTCTCTCAGTTGGGCAAAATGATATCCATACTTGTGGATATGGATATCATTCTCCAAAGATTAGCTGAACCTCAGGGTGTTAGAAATGAAAGCAAAATTCTGACATCATCTTCTATTATCATCAACATACTTAAGGACTAGGACAGTGAAGACTACTAAATTGTCCCTATGTATGATGACCACATGCATATGTACCAAGTAACATATTGTTAATGAGACAACTAAGTGAACTTTTAAAATGACATGCAATCTAGCAAAAGAGGTAAAATCATTCTTAAGAGCCAATATTTCTAAATTGAATGATAAAAGCAGTTTCTAGGTGCAGCATATTTGTCATGTTATTACTTGCTACAAGCTTTTACTCTTAATTTTCTAAATTTTGTTGTTTTTTTAATATATCTATTTTTAGCTTTATTTTCCTTTGAGCATGTACTTTTGTATATTTTCCAATATTCTGATGTATCAGATTTCCTATTTATTAAAATTATTAGATTGTATTACCAAAACAATTGAAATTTACTTATTTTCTTCTGTTTCTACTATTGCATGTTTGAGAGAATATATATATATATATATATATATATATATATATATATATATTCCTAACTGTACCATGCAATTCTCTTGAACTATTAGAAGCCAACTCATTTCAGAATTCATTGTAAACTGAGAAAGTTTTGTTCTTTATACTGAGACAGTTACCAAAGATCCCATCTAGAGAAAAACTGTGAACAAAGAAATATTCTTTTCATGCAGCCTGACAGCAATCAAAGTGGAATCATCACTGTGTAGCAAAATAGCTTTTAACTTTCTTGGCAGAAAGGGGAGCAACAATCACATTGTATCAGAAACCAATGCTTGGTTTTATCTCACTTAGTTTTTCTGGGTATTTATGATGGAATAAGGATGATATAACTATTAAACTTATTCTTGTTACTTTTCTCTTCTTTGCTTTTCTTTTCTTTTTTTCCTTTTCTTTCTAAAGCAAACCTCCCCTTGTTACAGTGATGTGACATTTTTTGGATAGTAGTATGCAGTGCTCTGGGCAGTGATTCTGCAATATCCAGCCCATTGCTGTCTCCAATCTCCCAGGAATGTGATTTGAGAGACTCATCTGGTTTCCAAGAATGGGCTCTGGATAATCTAAGCCAGGTGGCTACACTCTGTGATCACCTGTGGAGCTTTAAAAATATATGTATATACCTGGGTTCCAATATAGAAATTCCAATTTAATTTGTCTGAGAGAGTCCAAGAATTTAACATTCCCCAGCTGACTGCACTGAAGTCAACTGAGAGCCCTGGGTTAAAAGCAGTCCCAGTAACACAAGTTTCCTTGATGTAGCCTGATTCTGAAGCACAGCTAAGCCAACCCCAGTGAGTGATTCATACTGACTATAATTCGTGCCAACCATCCCCTCAAAGGAGCTCCAGTGATAGACCAACCAGACATGGTATGGGGCTCCTCCAAGCCACTGGAGGTTTAGCTAGTTCTCTGTTTCCACCCATTAAAACCTTATCACCCAGAGAAACAAGGGAAAGGCAGTAAGAGAAGAGGGCTCAGCGCTGACTGTTAGAGATCAATGCTGGGGAGTCTTGGGGGCTGCACCTCATGGACAAGGGTTAGAAATGGAGGCTAACTGTCCCTGTAAGGCACTGAGTTGAAAGCTACACACAGCTCTTGTGTTTGGCTAAAATTTAATCCTGTACTTATGCTAACTAAAAGGAAGGATTCATTTTTAAAGCAAAGTGCAATCCAGTCCTAAGTAAAACTAGATTTTTATTGGGGGCAAAGGTGGAATAGACTAAAGATAGACAAAAAGTATAACTAGACATATAATTTCTCGTGATTAGAATCCGCAAACAAAAGATCCAGGGGAGGAGAAAGCTGAGGGTAAAAGAAAAACAATACCTTACTTAGAAGCCTGGATCTTGGTAACACCATTGTGTTATCAGCACAAACATCTTCTAACTTACCTGTATAAGGTGGATAAATGTTGATAAGATACCTTTTTTTGGTCTTTTTTGGTTTTTGTTATTTTGGATTTTTTGTTTTTAGTTTTTGGTGCTAAGGACCGAACCCAGGGCTTCCAGCTTGCTAGACAAGTGTTCCACCACTGAGCTAAACCCTCAGCCCCTAGAAGATACTTTTACATTGCTTGCAATTCAAAGCATAGTCACAGATACAAGGATTAAAGTTAGTTTGATTATCAATTTTAACTTACAAAAAATATACTACATTTGCTCAGTATGTAAAATAAAATAGCAATTTGCCATTCTTAGACTATACAACTCATTATTTTGGTCTAGAAGAAGTACATCTCTTTGCTCTAATCTGCCTACTGGTTAATAAATATGCATAAAAGCTGGGCACAGTGGCACATGTCCGTAATCCTGGTACTCGGGAGGATGAGGCAGGAAGGTTGCTGCTAGTTTGATATCAGCCTGGGCTACGTAGTGATTTCAAAGCTAGCCTGAACTACACAGGAAGACCCTGTCTCAAAAAAGACCCTATGCCAAAAAAGCATTTTTATATATGCATAAAATCAATTTATAATAAACTAAACTTGAAATTCCTGATAATTTATTTTAACTTTATTTCCTTGAAATAAATACAGTGCTGGAAAACAACATTTGTTTCCACTGGATCATAGAAGAAATAGAAAGGATCAAATGCTTATCATCTATTATTTTTAAACTAATTTAAAAATAAATTTAGTAAAAAGAGTGAAAATATCATGTGAAAATTAATCCTTCATTTTATCCTTATTATGTTTATTTAGTTTTGTACTATTTTGTATGCATGGGAGGATTATGTGGGAATTGTGGTATTTACGGAATATATATGTTTGAATTGAGGGAGTACAAGGAGACTCTAAACCAACTTATACAGGAAAAAATTCACAAGACATCACTTTAGAGCTCACAATGCTCCTTAACTTTAACTTTACAGGAGGGTTTATAAACTGAAAGGAACCAAAACCCGGAACCTGTGTGTGTGTGTGTGTGTGTATTCTAGTTATGTCTGTTCATGTTTATTCTCATGGTCACTCAAAAACTTGCTGAAAACTCATGAATACTAAAATTCAGATGTATTCTCCTGGTATAGTTAGTTGTACAGCCGTAAGCAAATAATTTAACTTTCTTTTTTAAGATTATTATATATCAAATGGTTGGATCTGGTGGCTGTCCTTGCAGATCTGTGCCAACACTGAGCTTCTTAACTTCTGTTACTCTTATTCACATTCCCTGTCTCTGTCTATTTAAAATAATTTTTAGTAAAAAGGGAGAAAATATCATGTGAAAATTAATATCGCATTCTGTCCTTTTCTCTGTTTACTCATTTGTATTGTTTTCTACAAATAATTCCCTCATTCTCTGTCTCTGTCTCTCTGTCTGTAAAATTCCATTTCTTTTATTAAAGAGAATGGTCTTCACGGAGAAAGGTGGAGAGAGCACGCGCTAAAGATAATTTATGGAATATATAAATGGCTTACAAACTGGACCAAAGTTATCAGCCTGAAGAATAAAACCACGTATTATTCCTCATCATTTTTGTGACATTGTTAACACAGTACCATTTCAAAAATAATAACTACTGATTCGGTCACTTTTAGGTAAATAAAGTTCATTTTCGTATAATAAAATCAGCATAGTTGAGTCCTACCACTCTTGTCGAGGTTGAGACGTCTCCTCAGAGTGAGGAAAAGCGATGTGTCTGGTCCATGCCCTCTTCTTTTCTTAAGTGAACGCTGCTTGAGGCTGCTCCTTCCATACAGGGCAGAGGAAGACAAAATCAGATGAAAAGCCAAGCCTGGCTTACCCAGGTACGGTGTGAGTACCAGTCCTCGGCAAGGCAGATGTCCAAATGCTAAGTGTGTGAGGAGGCCAGAAAGGGGCCCTGGAGTCCTCACCAGTGACTCGGGGGACCCGCTCCCCACCTAAGCTGCTGCCCTTACTCCCTCCCTACCCCAGGCTCCCTACCACGCGGGAAAGGCACCCTTAGGTCAAGGCGTTCTAACCATGCCTTTAGACTGCCTACCTTTAGCATTTCCTTGGCCTGTGAAATGTCTCAATTTTGTTTCAAATTGTGCTTTTAACTGATACACAATGCTCATATATATTTATGGGGTAGAGTGTGATTTTTTTATCCATCTATACTTTGTGCAATGATCAATTCATGGTACTTAGAATATATATTGCTTCAGATATCTTTTCTTTCTGAGGCTGAGTCAGGAGTATTACAAGTTTGTGCCAACCCTAGGAAACTTAGGGTGACTGTCTCAAATAGCTCAGTGGGAAAGCCCTGGGCTCAATTCCTAGTATTACAACGGCACATACATGAACTATCATATCTACAAGAGCACTCAGAATCTTCTCTTACAGATTTTTAAACATACATTCCAATTTAATTAACTATAGTTACCCTACTATGTTACATAACACCAGAACTTATTCCTCTTGTCTAAGGCATGGTGTACCAACTGGCCAATCTTTCCCCCTCATCTTCTCCTCATCATTTTCTCTGGTCATCAGTATTCTATTCTATTTCTGCTTCCTTTTAAACTATGAAAGCAATCACTGCCTCATATCCCTAGCTATATGAAAAGATTTAGCCAAAATTCATAAAACACTGGGAATATTATATATAGAATTCATACTGAACAGATCTGTGAAGTCTTATACTTTATGGACGAGCCTTGGAAATAAGAATTCTCTGAAATAGTACTTATTGAGTACTTATTGAGTATTATTATGGGAAAACACATTTTAAATTACTTATAAAGTTTAGCCAATGTTGACAGAAAATTTGTGTTGGAAACACACAAATGCTACTGCTTTTCCCTAGGTATCATGTTTTATGTGCATTTCTGTTTAATAGAACATGGAAACTATTTTATGTTTGCATGGCTTTCTTTTTGAGAAACAGAAACTTTGCTAAAATTCTCCTAATTACTTCTCCAGGGTACATGTGAAATATATTGTAGCCAAAAAAATTAAACTACAGTTGAATCATCAGTGTGGCTTTTATTTTATTTATGATACAGCATTTGTAAGAATTTTCCTTTATTCTGCTCCCTGTTATAGCAACATTCTTCTGTCTTTGAGTTCAAGGTAATGGCTGGCTGGTAGAGCTAATTCTATTATATTCACCACAATTATTACTAAATTTATTCTCACTAACTTTCTGCATACATGGGAGCTATGCATCATATTCTCTAAGCATAGGAACCTGGCATGTGCTCTTCAGGGCTTTCCATTAAAAATCAAGCAATTCAAACAACAGATTCCCTGAAATGGAGATTTTTTTAAAAAATCACAATTTTTATGAGCAAGACTTTGTCATGCATAATATATTTATCATAGGGAGTTGGTACATGCACATAACACATGTTGAATTTTTAATGTCCCCTTCATCCCCCCACCTTGGCCCCCTTTTCACTTGCAAAATATGTTTTTATGTTTCCTCTTATCAGTATTGTGTTTTGCTCTTTATTTATGCTTTCAGTTTCTTGTAAGAGAAACTGTGATATTTAAGCTTTGTGTCTGATGTATTTCACTTAGCATTCTGGTCTCAAGGTGCATCAGCTTACCTACATTACTCAAATTTATTCTTTTTAGCAGGGTAGTACTCCTTTGTGTACAGATACCACATTTGCTATATACATTCATCCACTGATGGACTTATAAGTCATTTTCAAGATTTAGCTTTTATGAGTTACATTGCTACAAATCTGGATATACATGGATTAATGCATTATGATGTCTTTATCTCTTTGGGAACGTTACCTAGAAATAGAATATCTGGAATAAAAATACGAGCTTTGAGTTTTTTGAGGAATCACCATACTGATTTCCATAAAGGCTTGTACAGGTTTATAATTTCACCAAAAATACAGAAGTGCTTCTTTCTCCCCAAAGCCTGGTCATCATTTGCTATTATTAACGTCTTCATGGTGACGATTATTTTTGGAGTAAAATGGAATCTGGGTATTGTTTTAATCTGGATTTGTCTAGTGGCCAGAGATGTTAAGCATTTTATCATGTATTTATTGCCCATTTTTACCCTTCTTTTGAGCAAGTCTGATAATCCCAGTTGCCCATTTTTGGATTGAAGATTTTTGGGGGGAAGGTCTGATTTTTTTGAGTTCTTTATATGTTCTAGATATTAGTCTTCTGTCCAATGAATAGGTAGCAAAAATTTGTTTTTCCATTCTGTAGGTAGTCTCTTCACTCTTTTCACTTTTTTTTTTCTTGTCGGAAGCATTTGAATTTGGTATAATTAGAGACCATTCTAAAGGCACAATGACCATGTCGGTAGCCACCACTATTATCATGCTCAATTCACATCAGGTACCTTAATCTTATCACTAACAATTGCTAAGTCATGTGGCTGCAGTGGGGCCTCTGCAGTTTGTCTTCTTAAAACCTGTGAGAGTTTTGTTAATTGATGAGGTAGATGAGTGTCTAATTTCACTGCATCTCGCTGGTGCTTCCTCAGTAGGGCTCACGGCTGCCATTTGGTTCCTCATTTTCTTACAGAATTTAGGACAGACTGTCACAACACACATGCCTTCTGGAACTTGTAAGTCACCATGAGTCCAGTATTAACTGTGCTTTATAATATGTATGGAAATCTTTTTGTTTTTAAGAGAATAAAACCAACCAAAATAAAACAAAACAAAGCCAATCAAAACAAATCAGTGTAAGTGTCACAGGACTTCAGAACAACACAAAATCAACAATGGTTACCACAATGCCTTTTTTTGTCTTCAGAATAGCTGTAGATACCTTCAGACATAGTAAATGTAAAACAAAACAGAACAGAGTAGAACCAGTAAAAACAAAACAATGAATGCAGTAAAGGACTTCAAAACAAGATGACAGTAAATTGGAAATGGCTACTGTAATATATCTTACATTCTTTGAAATAGCTGCCCATGCCACCAGATATAACAAAATCAAATAAAACAAAACAGAATAAAATCCAACTCAAGAAGCCAATGAAAATGATATAGGACTCAAAACAAGATAATAGGGAATTAACAACGGCTACTACCTTCAGGAGGAGATTCCCCATAGATGCTACACTGCATACTGTGATCCTCTGAATAGATAGATAATCACACCACCAGCCCCAGACCTGCAAAGTCAGTGCACCAAACACCATTAGCATTAAATTGCGTTTCACCTCAGTAGCTATCATCGCAGCCTGTGTTTCTCCGGATCAGCACGTTGCTTACGGGGAGGGGTGGGGGTAGCGGTGGGTGGATTGGCTCTTCCTGTTTCCCAGCCTGTGCACCAGAAGGCACTGTATTCTGGCTGTGCTCTGGAGGCAGCGGTCCACACATGGCACTGGTTTGCAGATAGGGCTTGCTTCTTGTTGATTTCTTGTTCTCTTCCCTGACAGTCCAAGAATGGCTGTATGGAAATCTTTAAAAATAAGGCAAATTGATACTAGACAAGCATCAAGTAAAAATTAATAAAGGGGAAAATCTTGCTATCCTACTTGTTTTGTCTGTATAGGTGACATGCCTTCACCTCGAAGATGAGACTCTTCTGAAGTGGAACTGTGCTCCTGGCCCAAGTCCTAAAATGAGTTTTAATCCTGGCCCCACCCTCCACTTCTTGCTTCAGTATGCAGCAGCTTGTATATTAAAATCCTAAGCTTTCTGGGAGTTTGAGTAATGTTTCTTATTTTTGAAGGCTGTACACAGTTATTTTCTGGCCCCATCATAGGCTTTAGAGGAGATGACCATATTTTCTTCCTACCGAAGAATGGTGAGTGACTTTAAGTCCCAGTCAGGACTCCCCACCACAGACATCCATCTGTAAGGTGAACTTGGAATACCTACAAATGTCACAGCATCTTTCAATGACCCTTCCTTTCTTTTCTCTCCTGCACTGCTGCACTGAGAATTATTTGGTTCTCATTTATCTACCTCTAAGTCTGGCAGTGTCACAAAGAACTCTAATCTTGGATATCAGTGTCTGCCTTTACTCTTTATGTCCAAAGGAACTCATTCTTCCAATCTGGATCTCCCTAAGACGGGGAGAGAAGATAATATCAATATCACTGGAAATCAAGGATTATCATGTGTGGTTCATAAATAAGCAAAACAAGAAAGACTGTCTTAGTTATTTTTCCTTGTTGCTGAGATAAAATACCCAAAACCCAAAGTTAAGGAGAAGAAGCCTTATTTAGCTCACAGTTTGTAGAAGTTTCAGTCCATAGTCGGTTAGTGCCAAGCCTGGGTGGTATGGCAGAAGGACATCACAGAGGAAAACCAGTTCATGGCAGGCAAAAGACAGCAAAACCAAGACAGTAACATACTACAAGGAACTAACAGTAAGCATCTTTCTGTCCCTTACATTGTATCCAGGCTATCTACCCTTAGGATGGATAGGACTCACACCTGGATCTTAGTACACTTAATCTTAGCATTGTACCATGAATAAATCACACATTCTAGATCCAGCCACCTCTGAAAAGCCCCACCTATGATGACATGAGTGTGTGTGTGGGGGGCATCTAAACACCAGCTGTAACAGAGATCTAGTCGTGAGTCTCCACATCTTTGTTTCCTAGATTTGGCTAGTCCTTTGCCTCATAGTCACTTAAATTTCTCAGGCCTCTGATTCTGCATCTATAGGTCAGAATGACCAATTTGGAAGCTATTCTGGAGTACATCAATAGACACAGACCAACAGTTGGACTATAAGAGGTACTAGTAACCTATAAATTTTATAGTTTTTATTGTGTCACATCATCTATATAAATTTGCATAGATACTAAAATATCAGAAACAGCATTCAGAAATCTTGAGTTCTTTCACCTACACTAAAGACTATCCATGATCAGTGGAGCTAAAGGAAGCTCCATTGATAACCATTCTAGAAAGAAAGAGGTCCTGCAGCTTTCATCAGCTTTTCCAAGTGGTCCTGAATGATATCTGACCCTCCCTTTTTAGGAGAATTGGGTGAGATGTAGAAACCTCTACCATCAGAAGTGATCCTTGAAGCAAGAAACAGAAATGGGGTCACTCACTTTTGAACATGTCCAATAATAGTGTGCTACAAGGGAGTTCTTCATGGGCATTAAATTGCAAACACTTCATTAGGGATGAATAATGTGCAATTTCATCACTTTCAGTTTTACAGCTGACTAAAGATTACAATAAGAGCTGTCTAAGTAAATTCCTAAATGTAAATATTTGTGTTCATAAATATCAATATGTAAGTAGAATTTATTCATATTTCTAAGTAAGTTGTGCAGAGGACATTCTGCCTTTTAGCACGTGCAAAAAATTAAGAAATCTTCCCAGATATACCTACATATGCATATATTTAGAGTTTCTGTAATTTGGAGAAAGATTTTTTTTCAACAATAAACAGCAATCTTTTTTTTTTCTTACACAGCAATCTTGAGTTAATTATGTTCTATTGAAATGACTTTGCCTTTTTAAAATTATGAATTACTATAAAAGTAAGCTTATGATTAAATGTCAATTTTACTGTGCTTTTCTACTAATTCTCCATAGGTATATATTGGTAAAAATAATATCTTTCTACACTTTTCTACAAACTAGATTTTATGATACATGCACTTAGGTTCCAAAAGCCCTGTAGTCATTTTTAGCCATGTTGTTAAGGCAAAAATATATGTAATCTTCTCAGAACCCACCATTTTATTATGTCATGACATTTAATTTTGAATGTACTATCTATTTAAATGAATTATAAATTACTTTTTTGTTGTTACCAGGAATCAAACTCATGACCTCACATTAGCTAGGCAGGCACTGTGCTGCTGAGCTATATCCTTGGCCCTATAAATTACTTTCAAACTAAGCATAATAACACTAATATTTTTAGGTTTTATAACATCACCTAGCATGTATATAGGATTATATGATTCAGCTTTAAAATAAATAATGGGAGATTCACATTCTGTCATAAGAGCATGATTGCTGGAATATGCTAGCATGGTTTTTGCCTTTTTAAACAATTTTGTATTATCTCAGAATTCTTTTATATTTTGGGAAACAAAAAGTATTTATATCCCAGGGCAGCTGTATCACAAAACAAGTCATTTAAAAAGACAGAAATTTATTGACTGAGAGTTGTGAAGACTGAGTCCAGAATTAAGGCATTGGAGCAGCTATTTATTTCTGAGGTCTCTGAGAGAGGACTTGTTCCATGTCTCACTTCAACTTCTTTGGTTTTCCTGTGCTTAGATGCATCACTCCATCTGCTGCATCTGTCATCCCATTGCCTTCTCCTTGAGTCTCCTCATTTTCTCTCAGCCCTAACCAGAATCACCTTTAATATCTGGATTTCCACCTTTGTTTCCTTAAGATAACATCCCTTTTCTTTCATGTGTTTTACAACTGTCTCTACTCAGTACTCAAATAGAGTCTTCAATATTTTTAGCTATTTGTTACAACAGGACTCCCTTTTGCTATCAAAATATATTTCAGACAATGTGAGAGAGACAGACAGAGAGAAAGAGAGAGAGAGAAGAGAGAGAGGTATTTTTAGGAAGGAACTGGGATTGTCTTGAGGGATTGTAAGGGTAGGCAAGTCTTTAGCCATAGTGAAGACCAGTGGGCTGGAAACGCAGCAGGATCTCCATGGTGCGTCATAGAGATATTTTTCCTCTCTGGAAAAACTCAGGTTTCTCTCTCAAAGGCCTTCACCTGACTGGATGAAACCCTGAAACCATCCATGTTATGAAAGCATCTCTTTTACTCAAACTAATTGTATATGTGAATCACATCTGCAAAATACCTTCACAGCAGCATGTAGACCACTAGAATTTAGCCCAACAGGTGGACAGGACCAACCAAGCTGACATTAAAAATAGCTATCATAGAATGCAAAGTAGGCTGTGAAGATTTTGTGCAAATAACTGAAAATATTGTGAGCCATTTAAGTCTAGAATTTAAATGAAAATTTTTATAATTAATAATTATATACACTGAGTGTGTTTGGAGTTAATTTGTGGTTTCCTGTGTGAAACAGACAAGGATGAGACGATGCTGACACAAACAATAATTATCTGAATGGATGTATGTCCATGTACTTAGCCTGGGGTCACAATAATGAATGATATAAGCAAGTCTAAATCCATCCACAGTTAGAAGTTCACGGGAAAGCATTTATGGTCTTTCTTTTATAAACTTAGCAGGGTGTGAGTTCAGAGAAGTTCTGTGATGAGGCAATGCACACTGAAAACACACTACTGCTTCATATTAACTATGAGGAGGAAGATTAAATAGGAAGCAAGAGAGAAAAAAAATCAGAGCCAGGTTTCCAGAAGTATCTAGCATGAGTAGATGGGAAACTTCCACAGATAGTATAAAGTAATAATAAGAGCAGTAATAATAATCAGTATTCATTGAGCACTTCTTATGTATTCTTGGCACTGATGAGGTTATTTGTATTATTTTCTCCAGTACTGTGAGGGAGAACTCAAGAAAAGAGGTCAGGGACTCTTCCAGGGTCCTAAAGCCCGTAGGTGGAGTGCGAGCATGTGGACTGTGAAGAACCTGCTCTAGAATGTCACTCAAGGCTCAGACGTTGAAGGCTTGGTTTCATCTATTGGTGCTACTGGAAGGTGATGGGAACTGTAGGAGTTTGGTCTAGCTGGAAGAGGTAGATCACTGGGGATATTCCTTTTTAAAGTATGTTTTATCCTTGGAAATTTCTTTTTGTTTCTTAGTCACCATAAGGTGAATAGTTTTGCTCCACTCTGCGAGGACACAAGCCTCATCTCAGGTCCAAACTTATGGGGTTAAATTATAAAAATAGTAACGGCACATGTATCAAATAGCAAACTTTATAGACATGTTATAGCAAGGTAAAAATCAAATAGTGGCCTCTGTACTCTAACTTGTCACGTAAGCACTGTGCTAAATTCAGTCAGCCTTGGGTGTCTGAGTCCAGCTGCTTTGTTTCTGATGATGTGTGGGGTCAATTTGACTGTGTCCATCATGTGTTGTCCTTAGTTAAAAGCACATCTATTGTTTCCATCTTGCTTCAAGGACTCTGTTTGGACCAGAGTCAAGTGACCCAGTCAAGGACATCTTTAACTTAGCTTGCTCTGATAAAATCCCCTCACTGTGTTGCCTGGACATTCTTACAGTAAGCAATTCCTTTTATGTAAATCTATTTAGAATTAGCGTGCCTGGAAATATGTGGCTTAATTCAGTTCATGTTACCAATCATGTAATAACTTACCCTCTGCCTTGTACTTCCTGCTTGCAAACGTATTTAAACTGAACTCAAAATGACTGGTAGCTAGTGATTTGTACTCTGTTATAGTCTCCCAGATTACAGGCATAAGGTCAAGAAAGTTGCCTTTTGAATTCCTTGGTGCAAAGAGTCTCCCAATTGGTTTGATACTGGATTTTTCTGCAACAAAATGACCATGGATTGAAAACTTTGAAACGGTGAGACAAAATAAATCTTTCTTTTTTTAAGTTGATTTTCTCAGTCCTTTTTTTAGGTCATATTTTGTCATAGCAAGCTAGCGTATGAATTCAGGTAGCTTGCTTTGAGGGTCTGTGCTTCCAAGCACAAAACCAGATGCCTATAAGCTGATGCCTCCTCCTCTTTTATCTTCTCAAGGAGCTATATCTGACGTCCTATTACCTTAATCAGCAAGGGCAGAGAGCTGAAGCTTAAACCACTTACAAGTACTAGAAATGAAGAACTAAAAATACCCAAATTGAAAACAAACACTGCTAATTAATTATAGAATAGCTAGCAATGAGGACCTGGGGACAAAAGGCTAAGAGAAAAACAACTTAAAGAAATACATACTTAGGCAGTGTGGTGGCACATGCCTGTAATCCCAGCACTTGGGAGGCTGAGGCAGGAGGATCATCCAGAGTTCCAGACCAGCCTGGGCTACACGGTGAGCTCAAGGATAGCCTGAACTGCATAGTGAGACCCCGCCTAAAAAGGCAAGAAAGAAAGAAGAAAGAAAGAAAGAAAGAAAGAAAGAAAGAGAAAAAAGAAGAAAGAAAGAAAGAAAGAAAGAAAGAAGAAAGAAAGAAAGAAAGAAAGAAAGAAAGAAAGAAAGAAAAAGAAAAAAAAAGTAACCCATGCTTTCAACCTTTGAACAGTCATAGATCAACAGCCATAGAGGGTCCAAATTAAAGAGATTATGCACTCACATCATGAACACTGAAATCATTCAGTAATTAAAGCTAGAGAACAATGCAAAACTAAGAATGAACCTGAAAAGAAAATGTATGTTGGTGTTTAAACACTAAGAATGGTACAAAAAGAGCTGCCAGTCTGTTGCTAAGCACAGATACAACATAGAATGTGAAATGAAGTCATCTAGAAGCAATAGAAATAACTAATATTTGTACAACCAAAGTAAATAATTACAAAAAATAAAGGAAGTTTTTATAAGAAAAGGTGAACTTTTGGAGTAGGTAGTTTCTCAGAGTTTATTTTCACTTTTGAGGAAGTGAAAATATCAGAGCAAAAACTAATCAGTGCATCTTGTTAAGTGCTAGAGGTCTTTACCTAACTCAATTTATCTCACTTATTAATTCACTTTAAGGTATTTTCTGAGCATCTGTTTGCTTCAGGTACCATTCTAGATGTGAAAATTTATAGGAAAATCCCCATTCTCATGTAAGGCATGTGAAAAAAAGAATGATACACTAAATAAAATACACAATGCAGTTGGTTAGATGGTATTAAGTTCTATTAGTACAGTAGGTAAGGAGCTGAAAAACATGGAGGATAGAGTGGAAAAGACTGACAGAAATATAATTGGAAATCCAGAAGGAGATAGAAAAATGAAAAGGGGCACAGTGGAAGATTAATGGCTATAATACTTCTAAAATCAATAAAAGACATCAATCTTTATATACAGAAGATTTAATAATTCTAAACAAATAGTACCAAAATGTTTTAAGAAGTTAAACATTTTAATGTTAGTTCTGTAAGATAATTACTAAGGAGCTCACAGACACTGCAGTAGCTAAACATAGAGTAAACTGCATTTCCAGGGGATGCTAAGTGGTGTGTCAGAGCTGGCTCTGACCTATTCAAAGGAGCTAGCTGCTAACTCAGTACCAGTTTGGCAACCAGTTATTAAACCATCAGCAGCTTGAAATCAGCCACAGTAGGGCATTCACTCTACAGAAATTAGTAAACGTTACCCTCTGAGAGCCAGTTGTTAAATGTGAATCAGTACACCACAGCCCTGGGTCCTGTATTCTGATCTTTATAGTTTGCCTCTTAAAAATATTAGGCCTTTGCAACACAAGCTCACTGAAAGTGAAGGTTAATTTCTTCAGTGCCTTTGTGTATCTTACAGAACTGAGCATAAGTTCCTGATATATTTGGTCATTTATTAAATAAGGTCAAGGGTAGTCCTTCGTTTCTAGGTAAGAAATAGAACTTTGCAGTTAGCTTAATTACTTATCTTCAGAAAGCTACACATCTCTTAGCTTCTAGTAAATCACACAAATTACTAAGCATAAAAATATCCTTAATATATGACCAGATTTTTATTAGAAAAATTTTCAATTATCCTAAGCTAAAACATTAGAAGTAATGCATAAAAGATTGAAGTTCTCCAAGCACATGATAAATACAAGCATTCCTGGGCTTGGGGCAAGTGTGGGTAGAGAAAGGAGACTCTGTCTTCCCAGTAAGCTCTTTCGCAAGCCATGGAGGTAAATTCCTAGTTTATTTAGAGAAGAAAAGGAAAACACAGTAGAAGCTGGGGGAAGATAGAGATAAGGTTCAACTAAGTTAATTGCTAAAGTAAATCTTGAAACATTTTTTATTTTTTCATTTTTGCTGTTTGCACACCACAATGGACTATAAAATATGAAGTATTCTCCTACATAATGTCTCTCTCCTGTGAGTGTGTGTGCTTATTTCAAGAGTGTAATGGCAATGACTCTTTTGAGTTATATGACAACACTTGAAGGAACACTATGAGATAAATTTTGATCAATTCCATATTATTTTGAAAAAACTGCAAAATTTGAAAGAAAGCTCTGTATATATTGAGTCAAAAGCTGTTCAATGAAATATATGGAGAACCGGTTAAAAATTCATTTTAATAGAAACTCATTAATCAACACAAATGATGGTTATGACTCTAGAAATTTTAGTCTAATTCAAAGAGGGATTAAAAAATTAATTGATGAGAAAAAAATCTTTTGTGTTCCTTTAAACTCCTGATGGGGTTGTCTATGCCATGGTTTAAAACTTACCGCCAAAAAAATTGTGTTAAGCAATTCTGCTTGGCAAAGGGTAAATTAGGAAAGTTTTCACATTACTTCCTGACCTCCCATTCAATTCTGTAATTTGTCAATACGAAACCCAATTGATTATAATCATTGTCAGTTGCTTCCCAGTTGCCCTTTCTGCCCATTCTCTGCCTTTGTATCTCAATACCTGTAATTTTACAAAGGCCATATTGAACAATTAAGAGACTAAAAACTAAGGGCTTAGATAAAATCTTGTGTGTGTATGTGTGTTTACCAAGAAGGATCCTTTAGTTATATTTCTATGAAATGAAATAATGGAGATAATGCAAAAATTAAAGGTCACAGAGACATTCTACCTAATAATTCTTGTCATATGCTTTAAAGATTCTGGTGCAATGTTTGCCTGTGAAATAAGATTTTCTTTTATTCTTAAAAAAATCTGTTGCTTTTGAAATGAGGAAGCATGATAAAGAGGTTCATTTTGAACTTGTAAAAATTGTTTCAACCTTTACTCAGATATGCCAAACCAATATTTTTAGAATTGAAAATAAGCACATATAATGACAAATCACCTTTAAACTGAACGAATTTATTATTAAAGTGAAGTTTTCTTTATGAAGGTCAGATACTTACTGAGGAAGTCAGTGTTCTTTTCCTCAGTGATTTAAGTCTACTCTGAAGTAAATTCTCTGAAATATTATATTAAAATAATATGGTCTATGTCTAGATGCAAGTCAGATGCATTCGACAAGGACACCAAATTAAGGATACAGACTGTAAGATAGTTTGGCTTACATCATGGTATTCCCAAGCCTTCAAAAGACTTTTCTCTCTTCCCAAACACAGGAATCTTCTGTAAATGAGACCGAGTGACTTGCTGTGCAGATGAATTCTCTATGTATGTTCTCAAGTTTCATAGTCACACTTTACCACTTAAACTTTAGCCAGGTTTATATTCTGAAAATCTTTCTATACAGAAGTTCTGCAACTGTAACAACTTCTCCAGGAAAGTTAGAATAGTCACAGAAATGAGAGATTTTCAAACTACTGCACACAACTGGATCAGGATTTTGGAGTCAGAGATGGTTGCAACGAACAGAGAAAAGTAAGATTATATAATGACTATGCATATGTCTCTATGTGTTCTTCTAATTATATTAGCACTAATCTTAAGTAAAGAGAAGATGCTATTAGAACATTTTCATTGAAAAATAAAATTTGACAACCAAAGTAAAATACAGTATTTTAAGAGTCAGTTTTCTTCAAGAATTCACTTCGGATATTTTTAAGGTATCACTCTGGATACTTTTTCTTCTTTGCAGTGTCAAGGATCATAGCCTCATACTTAGGACTAAGCACACACCCCATCAATGAGTCATAACCCCAGGTCTCCCTTTGTACACTTAATTGTTTCCAACAAGGAGCAGTAAAATATCTTTTTGCCTCTTATTTTATGTTAGTGAATTTTTTGTAATAATATATACTACTTTTTACTTGCTATGAATAAATATTTTATTGCTGTAGGTAGAAGTGGGAATTGATATAAAAAGTCTAACTCCAAGACATATGAGTTCGCTTGAGGTGTTCAGTCTGATCAAGTAGGAGAAGATGTGTCACTATAGGTTCCCCAGCACTTTCCCTTTCTTTTCTTTTTGCCTAAGAACCCAAAGTTAAAAGATTTGTTTCTCCTTTGTTGAAGAAGACATTCATTTTACTATCTTCACATTCTAACAAGATATACTGGGGTCAGGTTTGTTGTCACACAGCAAAGTGTTCCAAACAGGAGGGCCTTCCAAATGGAGAGCTTTGGGACTGAAAATCGTCTGCGCATGTGAAGAACTGAGAGCGGTGGGAGCAGAGGCTCAAAAGAACTGCTCTGAAGTGGAAAAGAAGCCTTCAAAATATTCTGAGAATTGCTCACTTGTTCACACCAGTACAAAGTCAACAATACCACATCCAGGCACAATTTCTGCAGCGCACACTTGCTTCATGGGAAAGATACACACCCTTGCCATGGCCAAGAGGGGAAGATCAGCATGACTTTTCTAAATTCTTTCTTTCTTATTCAGAAAGACATAGAGAGCGCTAAATCAGTAAATCCACTAAGAATTTTTCTAAAACTGGAGTACCCTTATTTTTGACACTCCAGTTTTTAGCGTTCATTCTCTTGCAGCCCACGCTCCTGTATTCTGGTAGGGAAAGAACAGCTTTCTCCAAGGACGCAACATTCACCAAAATAGCAGCAACATCCAATTTGTCCTTCGCTTCCCTTATAATGACTGTGGGAGTTAGCTCTGTACTTTGGTCTTCCAGAAAGCTTTTCAGGGAAGTAAGTGTGGAATATTTAAGACATTTATTCTTAGTTTTTTGTGTTGGTCACCATTTCAAGATAAGAAAATATTCCAGATAAACTGTTAATACATGCAAACTAAACTAAATTGGAAATACATCAGATTACAAATAAAAGTTCTTGGGGGTTAAAGAGTTTTATGTGCAAACCAAAAACTAAAGGAGTGAGAAGGGCAGTCACAGGGTCCTCGTTACACTCACCGTGTATGTTTGGTGTCTTTTAGAAGAAATATAAAGAGTTGCTTAAACTGAATGCTGAATCAGTACTAGGAAGCAATAAAGTACTAAGAAGGTGTCTTGCTCTACCTTCTCCTTTAACCTCAAAACAGTAAGACAAAAATGCAGTATGTTTACAACAGAGCATAAATCAGTCCAAAATATTGCAATTTAAAGATTTTACTTCATGCATTTTGCTGTCCCTGACCTCCAAATACTAGCATTATACAGGGTGTCTTCAATTTTCTTCTGTTTTCTAATTCTGCTATTTGCCTAGGAGATGCTTGGCCTTTTTAAAATAAGCTGGACACATTCAAATTTATTCATTTATTTATTTTTGAGACAGTGTGTCACTATGCACTCCAGGCTGACCTTGAACTCCCAGTGATCCTCCTGCCTCAGTTTATGTAACATTTTATAACCTCAAATTTAGTAACCTTAGGAATCTTAATCTTCCTACTATTCTCCCAGGACTCTTCACTAATATTAAAATCATTCATGAATTTGTTTACATGAAATTTGGAAGTTATCTTCTATTTTGTTGTGGTTTAGACCTAGATGTCTCCTCAAAGTCCAATGTGCTCATAGATGGGGCTTTCCAGAGGTGGCTGGATCTAAACTGTGTGCATGTGGATTTAAGGTGTGTGATAACTACACTGGCCCACAAATTGGTTTAGTGTAATTTTGGGTGGGGAGAGGGGAAGACCCACCTTGGGTGTGGGTGGTGCTAACCAAGTCACTATCCTGAATGCAATGAAAGGGAAGGGAGGTTCCATGCTGCTGCTCTGCTGCTTATTGCCTGTCCTGCTATGAACCGTTTCTTCTCTGTCACACCCGTCTGCCAGCTGCTTTGCCTTTCAGTGAGCCAACTATGGGCTAACTCTCAGTAAAAATAAATCTTCCCTCCTTTCACTTGTGGGTGTCAGGTATTTTGACTAAGCCATAAGAAAGTACGTACAACAGATTCCTCTTTTTTCTTTACAGTCACATTGCTATTAGAAATGCAAAAGGATCTAATCATTTTGGAACATAGTTGGGCAGTTTCTTACAAAATAAATATCCTCCCTTAATGTGATCTAATTATTGTATTTCTAGATATTTACTGAAAGGAGTTGTTAAACTCGTATCTACAAAAGTGGCTCATGAATGTCTACAGTAGTTTTATTCATAATTGTCAAATTATGGGGAACCTAGCACTAGAAGCAACCAAGATGTCCTGAAGTTGGTACTATAATAACCTGTAGTACATCTAGAAAATTAAGTACTATTCAGTGATGAAAAAAGTAAGCCATCAGACTCTGAAAAGTCATTTCAGAAACTTAAATATACATGGCTAAATTAAGGAAGCCAATTTTAAAGGGATACACAGTATATGATTCCAACTATAGACTATGGAGGAAAAATTAAGCTATATAAACAATAAAGATATTATTGGTTGCCCAAGAGTTAGGAGAAGACATGAATAGGAAGAATACAGATGATTTTAGACCAGTGACAGTAGTCTACATGATACCGCAATGGTGAGTACATGGTGTTATACATTTAACCAAGACTATAGAATAGGTAGCATCAAGAATGGATGTCAGTAGAGTCTATGAATTTGGACAATAATCATGCATCAGTATAGGTTTATAAATTTTCATAAATGCACCAATCTAGTGGAAGGTATTTGATAATAAGGGAGGATATGCAAAATGTGGGAAGAAGGGGTCTATGGGAAATCCCTGTACCTTAGACTCAGTTTTGCTGTGAACTGCTCTAAAATTCATCTATTAAAAAATTATGAGCCAAAAGCAACTTAGAGCTTTAAATTTAGTGTATTCATTTATTTGTTCATTTAGCATATATTCATTGAGCAGTTGATAGATGTTCTCATTTTAATGTAAAAGGCAGAAAAACAAATGAACAAAAGAAACAAGGAAATAATAGGAAGTACTTTCTGCTCTTTAGAAAATAAAGGTTATATGATAGTACCTGGAAATTTATTTTAAAATGAATTATTTTCACTGAGTGAAATTTAAGATAAGCTATAAATCATCAGGAGAGATCTTCCTTGGAAGAATCTGGGGTAGAAAAATTTAAAGCAGAATGATCAACTAGTATTTAGGCCTAGGTTAGGAAAGATCTTTGTATGTTCCTGGAATTTAAAGAAATGGCTTGAGAGCCTGCAATTTAATGACACAGTGTATAACTGGGGTAGAAAGGGTCACAAATTTGGCAGCCAGATCAGGTGAGTTGTAATTGATCGTCCTTAAAGTCTACTTCATATACTATGAGATGAAACATCATTGAAGGGATTTAAAAGGAACTTTGAGCCCATATCATTTACACTTTTGAAGGTCGTCTGACTGTTAATAGTTGTTTTGAGACACCAAGTACTGGCTTTTGGTTTTTCCACACCTGTACTTGTTTTCCAAAAGAAATGCTAATTTATGATTTTGTGGCTTCAACATTTGTTTTTGATACATAATTTAGGGAATCTTGTACATTTTCCAGGAAGAAGGCAAAATAGATATCGACTTACACTCCCAGACTGTAACCAAATAACAACAAATGCCCTGAACCATGAAAGGAGAAATCTTATTATGTTATAAACTCAGTGGTGTGCTTTTTCCTCCTAAATCACAGATTATTGCACAGTTGTTCTGTTACACCATGAATATTAGTTCTTAGAAAAAGGAGTTCATTGCTAAAAAAAAAAATTACTCAAAGGTAAGTGTTCATTCAAATCAATATTTATAGCAAGGAAGATACATGTGTATAGAAAACAGATT
Organism: Dolichotis patagonum; assembly: GCA_004027295.1. Classification (NCBI taxonomy): domain Eukaryota; kingdom Metazoa; phylum Chordata; class Mammalia; order Rodentia; family Caviidae; genus Dolichotis; species Dolichotis patagonum. The sequence continues at coordinate 3,998 of PVJX010023834.1, read as the reverse complement.
AAAATCCCCTAAAAGATATTAAAGGCATTGTTCTAGTTACAAGAATAATTCATTTATGAAATATAAAGGTTGCCTCATGATCTGGAAATCAAGAGAAATTGAAAACATCTATGCCATTTGACAACCCTTCACACTGGAAGTCATAACAGCTGAATCTATTTCTATGAGGACAGTCTGCATGTCTATTGGCACTCTGATATTATCAGAGGACTACATAGAAAATGTTCAAGTGTTCTCCCATAAATCATACTTACTGTGAATGAAGTAAACTCTCTCAGTAGGAAACTGGTTCATTTCTAAGGCAAAATCCAGCCTTCACACAGAGTATCATGAGCCGATTCTCCACTGTGTCTTATCTTAAATTAAAGGTGAAGATGATAAAAGAAAGCAAAGGGAAGCAAGCCCAGTATATTCAGTACATGGTGGAATTAATTTTATTTCTTAAAATTTAAGCTTCTGCTTTCAAAGTCACTCTATTCAAAGAGTAATAGGATTTTGGTGATTTATATGAGAATTTAAAAGTGAGCTTTTTATTTTAAAGAGAATAAAAAAAGAGAATAGAATGAAGCAAATCAGAACAGAAAAATGCAAGCAACACAGAACTTCACAACAAGACAACTGGATATTAACAGTAGCTACCATAATGTCTCTTTGAAATAGTTGAGCATAGGTTCACACACAATAATATCAAACATAACAAAAGAGCATAAAATGATTCAAGAGAATGAAAGTATTACAGGACATTCAAAAACAAATAACAGAAAATGATCAATGGCTACTATAATATCTCATTTTCCATAAAAATTTGTTTATACTATCATACATATTAAAATCCATTAAGATATAACATGATAGATGGAAACAGAAGAACAAAAGCATGGTAGGACTTCAAAGCAAGATTATATTAAATCAGCAACGGCTGCCATAATGTCTTGTTTTCTTCAAAATAGCTGTTCATACCATCACACATAATAAAGTCAAACAAAACAGAATAAAACCATTCCAACTGATGAATGAAAACATTATAAGACTTCAAAGCAGTATAATGGGGAACCATGATTACCATAAAACCTTATGTAGTCTTACCATTTCTTACAATAGGGAGACTATATGGTATTAATACATGTGAGTTTGATTTATTTCACTTAAGAGTATGGTCTCAAGTTGCATCCATTTATTTATAAATATCTCAATACAATCATTCTTTACAGCTGAGTAGTACTCCATGGTATAAAAATGCCACAACTTTTTTTATCCATTCCTCAGTTGATGGACACTTAGGTTGTTTCCAAGATCTGGCTATTACAAATTGTGCTGCTATAAAGATGGGTGCACTTATATCATTGTGGTATGATGTTTTCAGTTCTTCTGGGAATATGCCTAGAAGTGGAATAGTTGGGTCAAATGGGACTTCCAATCCCAGCTTTTTGAGGAAGCTCCAGACTGACCTCCACAGTGGTTGCACCAGCCTACATTCCCACCAATAGTGCAGAAGAGTTCCTTTTTCCCCACAGCCTTTCCAGCATTTGTTGTTGGTAGTTTTCTTTATCCTGGCCATTCTTTCTAGGGTGAGATGGAATCTCAGTGTGGTTTTCATTTGCATTTCTCTCATGACTAATGATGATGAACATTTTTTCATGTACTTATTTGCCACTTGTATTTCTTCACCTGAGAACTGTTTATTCATCTCAGATGCCAATTTTTGGATTGGGTCTTTGAATTTCAGGGGTCTGATTTTTTAAATCTTTATATGTTTTACACAGAAGTCCTTTGTCTGAGGGACAGTACACTAAGGATTTTTCCCAATTTGTGGGTTTTCTTTTCACTATTCTAGATCTTTTGACATGAAGAAACTTTAATAAGATGTGATTCCAGTTATTGATTCTGAGAAGTATTTCTCGTGTGGTTTGATTCTTGTTCATGAATTCTCTACCTACCCCTATATCTTCAGGATTTCTACCTACTTTGTCTTCCAACAAATCTAATGTTTCTGTTTAATATTTAGATATTTGATCCATTTAGATTTTAGTTTAGTACATGGTGATAGGCATGGGTCTAGTTTTAGTTTTTGGCATATGGAGAGTCAATTTTTCCAGCACCATTTATTGAAGAGACTATCTTTCTTCCAGTGGACATGTTTCACCTTTATCAAAGATAAGGTGGTTGAGTGTGTTTGTAGTTGTATTTGTATCTTCTAATCTATTCCATTGATCTTTAGGTCTGTTTTCATTCTAGTGCCATGTGGATTTTATTACACTAGCTTTGTAGTATAACTTCAAGTCAGGGATTGTGACACCTCCTGCCTTGCCTTTGCTGCTTAGAATTGCCTTTGCTATTATATGTCTTTTTTGGTTCCAGATGAATTTTCAGAGTGATTTCTCTAGATCTATGAGGTATTCTAGTGGCATTTTTATTGGGATTGCATTAAATATGTATAACAATTTTGGGACAATGGCCATTTTCACAATATTTATTCTTCCTATCCATGAACAAGGAATGTCTTTCCATTTTCTGAGGTCCTCTTGGATTTTTTTCAGGGTATAATAATTTTCCCTGTATAGATCTTTTACTTCTTTCATTAGATTGATTCTTAAGTATTTCATTTGTTTGGATGCTATTTTGAAGGATGTGGCTTCTCTTATTTCTCTCTCGGTGATTTTGTTGTTAGTGCATAGGAATGCTATTGATTTTTGAGTGTTACATGTGGAGTCAGACAGGTGTTAGAAATATTCTGCTTTAGGGCCCAGGATATAACTCAGTGCCACAAGTACCTGCATGGCAAACACAAAGTCCTGAGTTTGATTCCCAGTACAAAAAAAGAAACAAAACAAAACAAAACAAAACAAAACAGAAACAAAGAAAGAAAGAAATATTCTGCTCCAGTTTTCATTTCATAAAAGGGAAACTCAAATATCAGAGTTTAAGTATTTTAAAAAGCTAGGAAAGATACCCAGACATGTGACTGTAATCTAGTAAATCTTCTACACATTAAAGGAAAATTGGATAGATGAAGAGAATCTACTTCTTTGGATGCACTGAAAGATGGAGATGTGAAACTTTTTTATTTATGAAGTTTATTGGTACAATTTAGATATACATAATTATCATGTACATCATAAGGAACTGATACCCATACATGGTATGTCTTAATTTCACTTTTTTCTCTGTTTCCTGCAAATCATCTTCCTGTCATACTTACAAATCTTTGTTTTCATTTTATCCTTTTATCCCATATTTTTTCTTTTCCTTGCCTTCCCTCACCCTCATTTCCATTTTCTTTTAAACTCTTTTTTCATATTTCACCATAGCTATTGCATATTTTGGTTCTTGTTTCCACTTTCAGGTTCTCAACCAGGGAGATAATACAGAATTTACACATATGTGTTTGATTTATTTCACTTAAGAGTATTTCCTGAATTTCATCTATTTAACTATAAAATGTCAAGTTTATCCTTCTTTATAGATGAGTAGTATGCCATTGTATAAAAACCATATCTTCCTTATCCATTCATTGATTAATATGCATTTTGGGTTATTTCCAAGATTTAGCTATTTAAAAATGTGCTGCTATAAACATGAGTATAAATATATTGCTGTAGTATGATGTTTTCAGTTCTTCTGAGAAAATACCCAGAAGGGGAATTACTGGGTCAAATGGAACTTCTAATTCTAATTTTTTGAAGATTCTCCACATTGATTTCCACAGTGGTTTTACCAGTCTACATTTCCATCAACAGTGGAGAAGTGTTCCCTTTTCCCCTCATCCTCATCAGCATTAGTTATTGGTTGATTTCTTGATGATAGCCATTCTTTCTAGAGTGAGATGGAATCTCAGGATTATTTTAATTTGCATTTCTCAAATGATCACTGATATTAAACATTTTTCCTATATTTGTTTGCCATCCCTATTTCTTCTTCTGAGAAGCTCTATTGATTTCAGAAGCCCATTTCTGGATTGGGTCTTTAAATTTCAGGGGTCTGATTTTTTTCAGTTCTTT
>PVJX010023833.1:0-28790 GCA_004027295.1 Dolichotis patagonum | reverse complement strand
GTTGAATGAAATTTCAGGAATAAGCCACACGAAACACAATTAAAATAATAAAATATGTCTAAGCTTTTTTTTGTACTGGGAACTGAAATCACGACCTTGAGCTTGCCAGGCAGGCACTGTGCCACTGAGCTCTATCCCTGGCTCTATGTATGTTTTACTTTTCTATACGCATCTAGAACATTTGCAAGGTCTACACTAATACATACATGGAGAAAAGTTAGAACCAGATAGATTTTAAGTACATCACAAGGTTTACTGGCATTCCTCTGAATGGAAACATCTAGCAAGTAAAGCCGAGTAAGAAATGTTGAACACGGAATCAAAAGGATAACTAAGGTGACCATAGCTGAGGAAACCATTGTGGTTCACAGAAAAAATACTGCTCTTGGTAAAGGCTTGCCATACACACTTATGGTACTTTAAGATCCTTCTGTCTAAAAAGGTGTCTACAGACTAACTTCAGTGCTTATTAGCTGTAAATGCAGCTAATAAGCTCATGACAGTACAGAATCTGAGGCCTTATTCCAGGCCCTTGAATTAGTATGGGGATATTAACAATAACCGCAGGTGATTCCTACACAGATAAAATTTAAAGAGGCCAGCTTTAAGTTTTCCATCAGAATAGTAAAAATAATAAAATGAAACACATTTGCTTTTCATGGAAAAAACTGAGTGTTTAAAAGACAAATCCAAACTGTTAGACCCCCTGCACTTAAAGAGGAATGATGAATTAGTATGAAAATGACTTGCGCATAATGAACAAAATTAATGATGTTCTGTATTTTAAATTAATGTTAATCTTTTTCCCAGGGCCCAGAGAACCTTGAAAGCATTGTGCTGGATGATTCAACATTTTTAAAAAATTAAATTAGCAACTGGAGAAGCAAGAGAGTCAAAAGTTTTGGTTAAAAATATTTCTTATTTTAACCTCTTAGATTTCCTACTTGCACAAACACATTATACACGTCAAGATCCAAACACCGAATGAAACCCAAAGCTCTTCTAGGGTTCATATTGTGAGAAGTTCCTCTGGTTTTCCTTAACCACACAGAACTATCTTGCAATCACAATAAAGTTTTGCAAAAGTATGGGGTGAAGCCATAAATGTTATGAGGTCATATTTACACTGACTAAGAGGTTATGGTTTCCAAGTAGAGAAATGTTTCCAAAAATAGTACAGCTGATCTAGTGGCAAAGAATATGTCATTATGAAATGTAAAATTTATAGGTGTAAATACACATGTGTACGCATGTGTATATTCATAATACCTATATAAACTCTAAAATTCTATGAACTAATGAAAATAGCAATTTGGTGGTGAGGTTTATAAAAATGCTATAATTCAGACACGCATCATTAAAAAACTCATTGATAAATCTTTGGAACTTATAGCTGACTTCTGATTTATTTTTATGCTGACCGTACTTCTGTATACACCAGGGAGTTCTGTGTACACCAACAATTTCAGTGAGGAGCAGCAATAGCTAATCTGCTCAGTTTTTGAACTTGGAGAGTTATGTTTTAAATTAAAGGAGATTTATGAAGGGAGAAATGGCCTTTTATGGATTATACTCTAAAGTTCAGAATGAGTAAGAAAGAAGGCATTCAAAAGAACTGAGTCTTTTTATTTATGAACATTAAAGAAATATCCAGTTAAAATGGTAAAAAAAATTATATATATATATATATATATATATATATATATATATATATACCCTTTCGATTTACATACTACTGCTTGAGTGTGTTTCTACTTATGCTGTATTTTGACTGCTGTTTGTGTATAATTTCTTTCCCCTTTTTTGGCATGAAGAATCCATGCAACTGTCAGGGAATATGTAACATATCTCCCATGTTGTCTTTAATTCCAAGTACAATGCCAGGTATGTATAGATTTTATAAAAGCTCACTGAACTGTGTAGAAAATTATATAATGACCTAAAATTGCTTTACCATGTTTGAATGATGGAAAGATGTTTAAAACAAAGGTACCCCTTGAGAAATGATCTAGTTTGGGGAGAGATTCAGGCTAGATGGAGAAGAAGGTGGCAAACTGCCTGACAGCTCCAGCAGACCAGAACTTTGCATACATCTGACATCAAAGACCTGGATGAGGCACAGAAAGAGAAGACGCACCCTCCTCTTTACCATGCTGTAAGTGCAACCTGTATCCATTGGAACACGGTCGTGGGAAAGGACTGGGACAGAGTGGTTTCATCATCTCTAAATTCAGTTTGAATGGCATAGCATCTCCACCCTGCTTCAGAACAGAGAGCCAGGACTTAGCCACAAACTGAAGTAAAAATTTTCAGCTAATTGAAAAGTTAAGGCAAGTATAACCTGGAGGACTTTGTGGTTACTCTTGAAGCTTCAAGCCCCAAGGCAGCAAGAGTACTTCTTGAAAGAGTTTAAGAGAACAAGAAGAATGCAGAGAAAGCCGGTTACTTTAGTACAACTTAAAGTGCATTAAGAGAAGCAAAGCTGTATGATAAGAGGTACCAAATTGCTGAGATTTTTGCTATATATTGCTTTATCCATCTTTTACAATTTAGTATCTATTTGTGGTGACTTTTATAATCTGCTTTGATATAAAAGTTACATGCCTAGAATGATTCCTAGAAGCACCCATTTTAAGTGTATCAGAGGACATCCCTACCAGTATTTCAGCAACCTAGTTAATACAATTTCAAAACTAGAATTTTAATACCTAACACTGCTAGTTTCCAAATCTATTCTTAAGTACTTAAGAATTCTGTGTACTGGGTTTTAGTTAGACATACTTATTTTCAAGTTTTTCAATTTGCTTCAGAATCTGTCTTAAATGACTAGACGGGCCAAGTATGGCAGCATGTGCCTATAATCCCAAAACTCCAGGAGACAGAGGCAGAAGAGCTGTAGAAGCTTGGGCAACTTTGTGGGTGAGGAGCCCTTTCTTAAATAAAAAGAGCTGGGGATATAGCTCAGTGCAAAGATCATGGATTCAATACCAAATACTGCTAAAAAACCAAAACCAAAATCATGAAAACATTAAATTCACCATTCTGCTTAATGTCAGGAGTGCTGTGATTTCAGAGCAACCTGTTACACGACGTAGATATCAAGTTATAATAATCTTACAAGACCGTGCAGTTCTCCGAACCAAGTAATAAAACATTTCCTAATATTTATCTGATTACTTTTAAAGGACAGCCTTTCTTGGAAATAATAAAGTGGTAAATAGTTTCCTATTTCACATTTGATTAATGACCAGGGCTTCCGACTACCCATACAGAGATTTAGAAAGTGTGCAGAGTCAGCATTTAGGCTTGAGTTTGAGTCCAGATAGCTGAGAGAGCTTGAAAATGTCGAAAAGGTCTCTGGGCCTGCGTTCTCTCACAGAATGCAACATGATTTCATGATCGAGGATGGAACCTACTGGGCTCGGAGCTCTGCACCTACAGAGTAACTACCTCTGTGATTCTTAGCAGGTCATCCAAACTCTGATCATTTGAGATGACTTTACAAGAACACAATGTGTTTAAAACGTTTAGAAAATCTCCTAATCATGGCAATCAACCAACCTATAGTAGCTACTGTTAGTAGGTAATTTGGTAAATACAAATGCTGCCAGAAACACAAAGAGCTGAGTTTCAAAGTATTTCATTATCGTCTTTTCTTAAAATTCTAAAAAGGATATTGTTTCTAAAAAGCATATTGATTGTCATTTTAACCTAAACTGAACGTGCAGGTACAGTATTCCTTTAGAGAGGGGGAAATGATGAAGAGTTTCTGTCCAAATAGCTTTTCTTCTACCCTGGCTTTCTACTGTCTTGGATAATGTACCATAGCTGGCCACGGGACTGGTCTTTAGTCTGGATTCTCCTTTCCACTTCTTGCCTGCCTTGTCTGATCTATTTATGATACTGAGAACTCCTCAAAGGCCATTTGTCCTTCCAATGAAGAGTTCTGACTGGGATGCTTAGAGGCACACTTTTGATGGAATAAACTGAACATATTGGAGGAAAATATATGTAACTCAGATGATGATAAAGTTTGAGCTAACTCAGAAAGCTAAGATTTATTCTGGGAAATTTTTCTTGGAGGGTCTTCTAGTAATATCCTTCTCCCTTATGTACATCTTTCTTTCTCAGAATCATCAGTTTTCTTTTTTAAATCGACGTAGACTGCTGCTATGAAACTAAGACCTATACTTTACCAGAGACTCAGGCATTTGAAATTCTCTTGGGCATTTTAGAAATGTTTGGAAGCAAATATTTCTAATGCTTCATCTAGAAGCATATTTTTGGGAGAGGTGTTGGCAAAAGAGAATTCTAAGGGTAGCAAATTTGCTGAAGGGTGATGAAAATAAGATCACATACATGCATTTTATACCCATCTTGCTCAGGTTCCAGGTTGTTCTATCCTTCTGTGAGAATCTTACAGCTCTAAATTATTTTGCCATTAGAGAACAAAATTGCAAAGCAGATACTTTTCTGCCCAGTCTTTCCTCTTAGCACTTTTAGCAATGTTTTAAATTATTGTTCATATCTCCTTTAACAGTTCACCCTCCTTTTCAGCCTGCTGTCAATGGATAGTCAATGAATAGGGAGTTACTCAAACACATTTTAAAGTAGATATCTGAATAAGAGTTTATCTGAAAACCAAATCAAACTAACAAGAAACTGTCAAGACTGTATTCTGTAATCTTTTAATAATGGAGTTTCAAGAACTATGAGTGTGAGAGAGTACAGTGGGCCAGGGAAGGATGCATTTGAATATATACATACTCACAAAACTTCAAGATTCTGTCTGTAACTAAGACCCACCGTGGCCATTAGTGAGAACGGGTGGGTATGTCTGAATGGCTTCATGAAAATCCCCACCAGAAAGACAATTCGATGTACCTCTTTCTAGACTGGTGGGCGAATCATTTTAGTTCTGTGTAACAAACAGGACAATATCGGATAGGGCCTTCCTATCTCTCTTATATGTTTGATGGTTTGATTCTTCTGTTTCTGACTTTGTGATTCATTTTTCACAGTTACCAAATGCCATCACTGCTTGTCTAAGCTTTTCTGGAAAATTCACTCATCCTCGCTTCTGGAGAATTAACTTGCTTTATTGGACACTCTCTGTGTGTCCACATATGGTAATGTATGTTCACCGTTGCCTCACTAACCTGTGAGGGAGGCCACAGGGCCAGTGCAAGACTCATCTTTCCAGTCCGTCTGCTTAATACAGTACTTATTCTGAATTATTCTGTGAATGGATCACTGGACAATGCATGGAGTTTTCTTCATAGCATGAGTCCAACAGGCCAACTGTTTTCCAGCCCTATTATTTTGTGCTTTAATTGGTCAAGGCGGTCATCAGAGAGACTTGAAAATGGAAAAAAAATATTAATAGTTTAGCCTCTTGTTCACTCATTTGCCATTAGGCCAGGCTATATCTAAACTATCCCAGACAGAGGGAAATTGATCTTATTTTAAAAGACATTCAGAGATACCACTGATACAATTATTTCTTTAAGGTTAAATTTAGCATATCTTTGAATAAGTAGCTTGAATGTTCTCATGTTGTTACATTTATTTTCATTCTTTACTTAGAAGCATTATTAACATACCAGAACTTTACCCATTAGCCTGTGGATAAATGCCATTAAAGATATGTTTATCTTAAAACTCATACTAGAAAATTAAAGATATGAAATTTAGGATTAAAGGTGTGTGTACATTTAAAATCTTCAAATTTTTACAAATATCGTAGAAATTACTCTCGTTTTGTCTTTACATTGCCTGGTGAAATTCCTTGTCTTTAACAGGTTCTTGGTAAAGGTTTCTTAGGTGAATAAAAAATATATTCATGTAATATATTCCTCTCTCAAAGGAATATCAAAGAAAGGGAGAAGTAGACTGTCCATGTTTATTTATTCAATTTTAATGGACAGGAATGAACAAGAGCTAAAGGGGAGTCAACTGGACCATGGGCCCAGGGATAATCAGTTCTTTGTTGACATCTCTTGAAATGATCTTTTCTTATTCAGGTGACCTATACCTTATAACAAGTTTAAAGCCCTTTTTCTTATGTTCTGGTTAATTTATGATTTTTTTCCATTATTATCTAAAACATACACAGAAAGAAAATCCAGCTTAAATTGTCCAGAAAGTAATTTCTCTCTCTGAAGCAATAAACTATTTTTAGGCTTACGGCCAGGTTAGTTCCTACACATGTGATCCCTTGAGGCCTTTAGGTCACTAGCAAAAAGCCTTGGAAAATTTAATTAAAGAGATTTCCAGGAAAGGGAAAGAAATGAAAGAAATTGGCCACCACAACATGAGGGAGTTTTCATGTCCTACACAAAGGTCTTATACATATGACACTGGCAAGTCTGGAAGGAAAATGCGGATCTTTTAGAAATTTCTATGATTTAAAACCTTAGTACTATTGTTCAGCCATGAGAAGTAAGTAGAAGACGAGGTCTTGCATTTAATCACTTAGTAGCATTTGATTGCTTTCTACCTTGTGAGATACTGGCATGGCTTTTAAGGATACAGAAAGAAGCAAGATAAAATCTTCATCCATATAGATATCATCTTTGGGAGGTAGAATATGGACCAAAAAGGCAACCAGTTACCTAACAATATGACGACTAGGATAGAAGCCATACCTGATGTTATAGGAAGAGAGAAGAAAGATGCACTTTTTCTGCCGAACACCCTGAAAGCTTCCCAAAGAAAGCCTCAGTGGGGTCTTGAAGGCTGAATTTTTCATGAGCACCAGCAAGGGCATGGAGAGCAACATGAAAGATGGCACTGAGCAATTAGGACACATGCTACACAGGAAGCACAAAAAGCAGTTGGAGTGGCTGGATACAGGACATCTACCATGAGAGTGAGGCCCAGGAAGGCAGGGGCCAGAGGAAGTCTACGTTACTAACAAAGGGATGAGGAAGCAGGGTGGAAGGGTCTGATTGCCACAAAAACACAGTTTAACTATGTGTATTTCCTAATTAGGCAAAAAAGATTCAGTGAGATATATGAAAAATTTACTGCAGATGTAAGAGAGTGAGATCAGAAAGAGAGGGGCCCTTCAAATGTGACTAGAAACTGGAGAGTCTCACCAAAACTTGGAAGTGGTAAATATTTTGAAATGCACTTTCCACATTTAAGGTTGCTTGTGAAAATGTAGAATATTATTCAACAGGCAAGTCATACAACACTTTTAACTAATGAAAATCACCAGGGATATTTTATGTATGACCAGGGAGAAATGAAATGGAGATGAGTTGGATGCAGCTATAAGTTGCCAATTGTATTACATGTTTAACAGAAATAGGCAGTATAATACTTAGATGGCTACCATTACTTTACTTAGTTTTGTATCACAAAACTATAACCAGTTTCGGCTAATTAATAACACATTTTAGGATTATGTACAAAATGAGATGAAAGAAATGTCCTTCCAAGAGGATTTTCTTTGAAACCAAGTCTCACTGTGTTGTCCAGGCTGGTATGGGATACCTGAGCTCAACTGATCTTCCTACCTCAACGTCCATAGTACCCAGCTACTGAGGACTCCAGGCATTTCCTCCATCATACCAGGCTAACAACACGAATTTGCAACCTACTTCAATAGAAAAGTAATATCTAATTGGTAAATACAGCATTGGGATTTGAGAGACTTTATTACAGCTATTACTTAAGGAACATCTGTCTTACTATATATTTCTTTTGCATTATTGTAAAATCCTCACAAGCTTTTATCAGTCTTCGCTTCACAGCTAAGAGAACTATCCATGAAAGGTTAAAAATCTCATGCAACATCAAGCTAGTAATGGCAGAGCTAGTAGTAGAGCCAGGACCTAAACCTAGGACTGCAGAGTTGGTGCAGTGTCAACGATAACCCATGGCGATTTGTAGTCATATTAAATGTGTCTGCAGAAAGCAGCTACAGCCATGTTTCCCAGCTCGGCCAGAAGGCAGAACTGGGGGAAGGTGACTAGGAAAGGTATTCTGGTAATAGGCACCCTCTCATACTGCTTCTTTTCCTTCAGGTGGTCATCTACTCTCAAGACTTCAATTTTCCATTCTGCTAATGAGGCCTCAGCCTCCACTTACCCTCTTGTTCTCCTTCCCTGGTCCCATGATCTAAGGTGACATCCGTGATTATGCTTAGCGCAGTTCCTTAGGTAACTCAAACACTACCTCAAATTTCTACTCTACCCAGGTAGCCATTAACATTCGGCTATAGTTAACAGTTAAAAGGAGAACACTCTCTGTGTCCATCTAGTCTTTTCTTTTGAAGTACCTTAAGGAATATACCTTTGTAAGAAATTCAAATGTTTCATTCCTCCATTCACTCAGAAAACTGTGAAGAGCCTTTTGTATGCTGGGTGCTGAAGGCAACATCCTCCTCAAATCCTCTCCCACTCAACTTTTCCAAGCAGCCACCAGTGTCTCCTACTTCCCTACGGAGGTGTGCCCAATATTTCGAGGTCCTGGTAACCAGGGAAGATGGAGAAACCCACCAGATAAGACTAACTTAGGCTGTAAGAAGTGCTGCCTTTCTGACACAGGCTCAAGGAGAGTCCAGATTGGTATCCGAGAGTCCACCTGTCATCATAAAAAAAGTCCCTTGCTTCAATTTTCCAGTGTTGGTCCTGGGCCTACAGTTATCTGGTCACAGTTAATAAATCCTCTAGACCAAGGTCTTGACATCTTGGTCCTCAAAAGGTCATCCTGTAATTGCCATCAATTAGGTACTCACCAACTATTAAATAGCCTTGAAAAAACTCTTCTTGTCATGTCAGTTCCTTGCTTCCAAATGGATGATTTTCCAGCAAGTAGTTATCACTTAAAATTTACTCTCAAAAACTTTGGTAAGATTATTCATTAGACTCTATCTTTTGTTTCTCTTCACTTCTCAGTTCCAGTGAGTAGTTCCTGTATCCACCTTTCCCTCCATTTTACACCTGTATTTATACATGTCCATGTGCACACACATATCACAGATACCTTCTACTGTACCTTGCCCAGAATTATAAGGCCAATCTCCATCCTTTGACTATTCCACAGGTGCCTCTCTTCCTGCTACATCTGATCAATTTGTTTTGGAATGACAATATTTCATGAATCATTTATATATTTGTGTGTGTGTGTGTGTGTGTGTGTGTGTGTGTGTATTATAGTAGAAATTTATAGTATTAGTCATTTATTTTTAAACAGCTTTACTGAAGTATAAATGAGACCTCATAACTCTACAAGCTTTTACTAAAGATGTGTATTTTTAAAGCAAAATAAATTGCTGCATTAAAAATAAATTTTAAGACATCTGTACTTTTAAAATTTCCTTTGTGAATAATGTGTATGCTATACATAAGTATAATCCCTTAACTGTGGTTTGACTCAAATTTAATATTTTTTGCTTTTAAAAGTAAATAAATGACATTTAGTGTGTAGCTGTATGAATTTTCATTAATGGGTAGAGTTCTATAGCTGCCAGTATGTTAAGGATACAAAATAAAAACTCCCTCTTGCAAACTATTTATAGCCAATCTTGGTCCCTGTCCTAACTCCTGGTAACCACAGATAGACTACAATTAAAAAAAATAATGTCAAATAAACAAGTTTATACAGTATGTAACTTTTGGAAACTAGTTTCTTTTATTTAACGTAATACTTTTGAGATTCAGCCTAGTCACTGCACATAGCAGTACTTTGTTTCTTAGTTGTTGGGTAGTGTTTTGTGGTGTGGATATACGATAATTTATTTATCTACTCTGTTGAATGGCATCTTAGGGAATGTGGGGGTGATCATGAATAGAGGTGCTATGAATATTCATATACCCGTTTCTATGCAAACATACATTTTTATATCTTTAGTGCATTCAGCAACAAGACTGCTGAGTTATATAGTAAGTGTCTTTCAACTTTTTAAGAGGAAAATTTAATTTTATAAGGCAAATTTATTAGCCTTTTCTTTTTGGAACTGTTACTTTGATATTATGTAGAAGAGATTTGTTTAATTTCGGGTCACAAAGATTTCCCCCTTTGATTTATTTCATAAGCTTTGTAGTTTTATGATTTATACTTAGATACAGAATCCATTTTAAGTAATTTTTGTATAAGATATAATGTTGAAGTTGAGGTTTTTGTTGTGGGTTTTTTTCTTTTTCTTTTTTTTTGGGGGGGTACCAGGGATCAAACTCACGACTATGTGCTTGCAAGGCAGGCACTTATGCCGCTGAGCTAAATCCCCAGCATGTTTTTTTTTTTTTTCTTATAGATGTCCAATTTTTTTGAACAAAATTTGTTGACAAGTCTTCTTTCTCCCTTGAACTGCTTTGCAACTTGTTCAAAAATCAATTGATCATATTTTTGGACTCTATTTTTTCCATTGTTCTATGAGTTTTACTTTGTCAATACTGCACTGTCTTGATTACCTCACGCTGATAGTAATTTAAGTACCAAATACTTTATTTATTTTACAGCTTTATTTCTAAAATTATTCTAACTATTCTGACTCTTTTGCTGTCCCACATATATTTTAGCATAAATTTGTCTATACAAGATAGCCGCCTAAGATTGGGATTAGAATGGCATCAAATCTATAGATAAGTTTGAGGAGAATTACCATCTCTGCTAAGTATTCTGATCAATGAACAAGATATCCCTTTCCATTTATTTAGGACTTCTTTAAATTTACTAACTTTTTTAGTATTTAAAATACAGATACTGTGCATATTTGATTTGATTTATTTTTATCATCCTCTGTTTTTCCACTATTTCATTAATAAACATTTTAATTATAATTTAAAATTTTACATGGCTAGCTTATAAAAAATATTGTGTGTGTGTGATCACCTTATATCCTGCAACCTTGATAATCTTACTCAAACTTCTGGAAGTTTTTTGTTTTGTTTCTTCTTCTTCTTCTTCTTCTTCTTCTTCTTCTTCTTCTTCTTCTTCTTCTTCTTCTTTTTGATTTTTGAAACATAGACCATAATAATAATAATATATTCTGGGATAGGAGTAGTTTTGTTGTTTTTCCCAGTCTGTGTGCATTTCACTTCTCTTTCTTACTTTATTGCATTGGCTGTGACCTCTAGTGCAATACTGAATGTGAATGGTGAGAATGGATATCTTTGTCTTCTTCATAATGGTGGGGATTCAATTTTTGATACTATTTGATGTTACATGGGATTTTTTGTAGATACCTTTTATTTAGCAAAGCAAGGCCCCTTGCCCCCTACTCTGATAGATTTTACCTGAATGAACAATAAATTTTGTTCAATGCCTTTTCTGCATCAATTGATGATGTGTTCCTTCCTTAAAATGTGAAGGTAGTAGATTACAATGATTTTTTAAAATATTGAGTCATCCTAGCATTTCCAGGATAAACTGTCCTTGCTTGTGTTATTATTACTATTACTACTACTACTATTATTATTGTCATTTTGAGGCAGAGTCTCTATATGCAGTTCAGGCTGGCCTTGGGTGCACTTCGTAGCCCAGGCCGCTCTCAAACTTGCATTGGTTCTCCTACCTCAGCCTGCTGAGTGCTGGGATTCCAGGAGTGCTCCATCATGCCTGGTTCCTTGCTTGTATTTTGCTATATTGCTTAGTTTAATTTGATAATATTTTGTTAAGAAATTTTGTATTCTGTATTATTCCACTTCTAAAAAATCTTACAATCTTTATCTGGTATCAGGTTCATTTTCACTTCATAAAATTTTTGGGGAAAATTTCCCTCTCCTATCTACTGTATTGGATAAGATTGCATAAAATTGTTACTTTTTAAAGTGTCTAATAGGAAATTCCAGTGAAACCATCTGGACCTAAACATTGCTGTTTTGGCCAGACTACCACAAAATCAATTTCTTTGATAGTTACAGAACTATTCTGGTATTTTCTTAGATTTGATCTTTTTTGATCTATGTTGTTAAATTTAGATGTACAGAGAAGTTTTTAGTATTCCATTTTTCTTTTAATTTGTCTAAAATATGCAATATTCCTTCTATCATTCCAATATGAAACTGAGCACTTCTTTCCTGTTTATTGTATTACATATTCATCTACTTTATTGTTTCTTTTCCCCTAAAGAACCATTTTTTTATCTTTTTTTTTGTATGGGGGATCGAACTCACAACCTTGCACTTGCTAGGCAGGTGCTTATGCCACTGAGCTAAATCCCCAGACCCTACACTTTTTTTTGGTATCATTTTTATTTATAGTGTCTATTATTTTTTCTGCTTTCAATTTAAGGAATATTCTACTGATCTTTATTATTTTGTTTCTTCTGCTTACTTTAGGTCTTAATTAACCTCAGTTTTCTAGTTCCTGGTTTAAAGTCAAAGGTGAGATCATTATTTTGTGACTTTTCTTCTTTCCTTAGTGCTATAAATTAGCCCTCCTAAGTAATGCTTCAGTGGAGACCCAAAAAAATATTAGTATGTTGTGTTTTCATTTTTATTCAGCCAAAAATATTTTACTATCTCTCTTATTTTACTTTTTAAGTCATGTTTTACTTAGCAATGGATATTTTGTTTCCAAATATTTTGAGAATTTCACAGAGTTTGTTACTCTTTTCAAGTTTAATTCCATTCTAATTAAGAAACATACTTTGTGTGACTTGGATCTTGTTACATTTATTAAAACTTGCTTTTTGGCTCAGAATATAGTCTGTTTTGGCAATTGTTACATTTATACTTAGAAAGAGGAGCATTCCGCTTTTCCTGTTTTGTATTTGTGATACCAGAGAACTGAAACCGGAGCTTTGACACTATGCTACATCCTTATTCATTCCGTCATTTATTTATTCACTCAGAGGCAGGAGGATCTCATGTCGAGGAGGCTGGGCTCCAGCTTGTGAGCCTTCTGCCTCAGTCTCCTGGAGTTATGAGATTATAGGAACAGCCAGTAAACATGTGTATTCTGAATTCTATACATGTTGATTCAATCAAGTTAGTCAATTGTGGTTTTCAAGTTTTCTACATCTTGCTGACTTTTGTCTAGTTGCTTTATGAATTATTGAAGGAGGAGTATTTAAATCTCCGTCTTTTTACATTTTTAAAATGTTTTTTGCAGTTTTATCCAGTTTTTATTTCACATATTTGAAAACTCGTTAAGTACATGCATTAATAAGATTGTTATATCCTCTTAATAAATTGATTTATCTTAAGTGGTATTCTTTAAACTTGTTGATATTTCTTGCTATGAAATTAATTTCCGTGATGTAATTAATATACCTTTCCTTTGATCAATGTGAGTATGGCATACTATTTTCTATTCTCTTACCTAGAACCTATTTCTGTCGCTTTTATTAAAACTATATTTCTTATAGGCAGCGTTTGGTTGGGTCATGCTTTCTTTATTCAAGTTGATGATCTTTGCCTTTTGATGGGTACTTAGATCTTTTACATTGAAAACAATTATGGCTAAATTTAAAAGAATAATCTTTGATCTGTTTGGCTATCTGTTCTTAATCACCTTTCCTCTTTTGTTTTGCTTCCTCTTCAATAGCAATATATTTTTCATCATTCAAGTTCAGCTTTTTGTCTGCTAGGTACAATCACTTGGTTATTTTAGGATTGCTTTTGGGCTTATTGTGTGTATTGTTTACTCATAATGGTCTACTTTAAGAGTTGGTGTGCTAGCTCTCACAGATAACTATTACCTATATTATAACTACCACAATACACTGTTTTTGTTTAAATAAGCAGTTATCTTTTATAGACATTTAAATAACAAAATCATATTAACTTAACCTATGTAATTACCATTTCTGGTGCTCTTATTCATTTGCATAGTTTTCTGTTTCCATCTGGTAAACCTTTTTTTTTTTAAGTCTCCTTGAAGCATTTCCTTTGACATTTCTCATAGTTTGAGTCTGTTAACAATTCTTTCAGTTTTCCTCTGCCTTGAAAGAACTTTTCTTTTATCTACTGTGAGGGTTAAACTTGATCAACTTGATTGGTTTGAGAGACACTTCAAGCTTATCTCTGTGTGTGTCTGGGTGGGTCACAGAGTGTGACGCTGGGGACCCTGTCTGTGCCCTGGCCCCTTCTCTCAGGCTCTTGCCCCATTCTTTTGCTTCCCAGACCCTTGAGGCTGAGGTCCTCTCCTCTGCTGTGCGTTTCGCCATGATGTTTCTGTCTTGGAGCACACTGCCCATGGACCTCCACATAAGCACGTCATGTTGTTTTCCTCAGCTATTACACTGACAAAAAGCTTACTGTTACACCTCAATATATGAAGGAATTCTGCTGGGAATGGAGGTCTAGATTATTTTTTCCATTGAATTCTTATACGTGATTCCAATGAGACTTCTTCTATCACATTTACCTTTGCTTTTCTATATGAAACATTTTTTCCTTGCTGGCTACATTTAAAATTTTCGGTACCTGATTTTGAGCAATTTGATTATGATGTGTCTTGGTGTAGTCTCCTTCATGTTGCTTGTGTTTTTGTAACTCAAATTCTAAAAATTTGTGGTTATTATTTCTTCAAATAATACTTTCCTTTACATCCTCCTTTTTCCAAGAACTCAGATTTCATCTATGTTAAAACACATGAAGTTGCGTTACAGTTAACTGATACTTTGTCCCTTAAATTTTTAGTTATGTATCTCTGTTTCATTTTGGATGTTTCTATTTGTGTATATTTTAGTACACTACTGTATTCTTTTGCAACACCTAATTTGTTACAAATTCAATACAGGGAATTTATTTCGGGTATGATTTGATCTTGAGTATGATATGGTTCTTTTTCTTTATAACTTTCATGTCTCTACTACTCCCCCTAACCCCCCGCCACATAATTCCCTCTTTTCTTTGTATGGCATCTAGTTTTGATTGGATGCCAGATGTGAAATTTATAATTTATTTGGTACTGAAAATTTTTGTATTGATATAACAATTCTAGAGCTATATTCTGGATTGTATTTAAATTATGTAGAAATAGTTTGATCTTTTGGGGTTTTGCTTTTAGTATTCTGAGGCAGAACAAGAGTAAGTTTAGACCAGCGCTAATTAGTCCCTATTACTAAGGCAAGACTTACCAGGCACTGTACCCAAAGCCCTGCAAATCGTGAAGCTTCCCAATTTGACTTGTGGGAACGGGTATTATTCCTCATTCTTTGAGTTCTGGATACTTTTCTGTCTAATCCTTTTGGGGAATTTTTCTGTTAACAGTGGCTTTTTTCTCATGCATGTATTGATCAGTACTCGGATGGATTCTCAAAGGGGGTCATCCATAGAGCTCTGTTCATTTTCTGCGCAGTTTTACTCTCATTGGCGCTGTGTTCTCTGAGCTCTGCCTGGGCCTTCTGAATTAAAGCTCATCTCAATTCGGGAACTTGCTAGGTGCCGCCCAGTTTCCCCTTCCCTGTACCACAGCCGGCAAACTAGTAAGTAAGTAAACTGTGACAGAAACAGGGCTTGCCCAATTTGTTTACCATCACTGTGAAACACTGTTCTGCGCTGCTTGCTAGTCTGTGTCTTAAAAACCATTGTTTCATACTGTTTGCCTGTTTTTGGTTGTTTTAAGCATAAGAATAAATTTGTCTCTGTTATTCTACCTTGCTCAGAAGTAAAGAACTTTATTTCTTTTTAAAAAGGTTTATAGAAGCTGTTATGTTGACAAAATACGTAAGTAAATTAATTTTTATGTGAATATAATCAATACATTTTTCATTTTATTGAATGATTATATATAACTCTAGAATCAGTCAATTAAAAGAACACTCTCTGTATTCCAGCTGATGATAAATCCATCAAGCAGCATATTTTATGTGACTCCGCAGATGTAGTTTCTTTGAGACACACAATTCATTTGAAGAATTAGAATTTAAAATTGAAGTGGCAGAATTTTATAAGAACTTTAGAAAGTTTATTATCCTCTCTTGAAAAATCAACTGCCCAGAAAATGTCTTTTGCAAAACCATTTTAAAAATGCAAACCACTCCTTCTATCTTATTGCCTTGAATCAACTGGCAACTTCTTTGCTTTTTTTTCCCTCATTGTGATGCTCCCACAGTTTGGATTCTATAATTTGCCAAAAGATTTAATAGTTTAGATGGTATTATAATTTTTTTTCCTTTCTGTGTACCTAAGAAACACAAATTTCAGCCAAGATATCATACTATGGTCAATCTTTATTTTAAAGCTCTATTGGAAATGCCATAAACATGTCTTGAATCATTCTGCCATGATGGAAAGCAAGAAAACTGGGACAGGAAGTTGTGCAAGCAAAGAGATTTTATAATCAAGACTTTGAAGCCACAAAAATTCAACAGTAAAAGAGAATGAAGAGTAAGGCCCTGGGGTAATTGATACGTTTTTCCCCATCTTTCTCTCACTTACAAAAATATAAAAACCTAAAACCATGAGTTAATGTATTGTGCTAGAGATGCTGAGATAACCCTCCCACTAGAAAACACCTAAAATGCTGTAGAAAATATTGAGTTATTTTGTTTAAATCACTGCTGAGATGTGGTAAAATAATTATTATAGACACAGGATTAGTAGATAGACATGCCTTCACAAAGAAACTATTATTCTGAGAAAGTTTTTGGGTAAAGAGATAAGGAACAAATAATTCCACTTTTATATTATTTCAGAGCATAGAACTAGATAAACTACACTTTAGTTGTATCTATGAGGTAAACAAAATCTTATAACAAACCAACCCATGACTAAAAATTGGACTACATACACACACATCCAACCTCTAACCTAAATGCAATATCATACACTAAATATTAAAAGATTAAACCTTACAAATGGAATCAGAGCTTCCATTAGCCCAAGTCATCTTCTTGCAGGAGAAAGCAATTTTTAAAGATGAATGAAATTATGTTATTTTTAAAAAATCAGAATAAACTGTGAAAGGGCTCCCATTGGACAAAAATGTTAAAAATTAGAGAACTTTAAAAGAACAAATCTATTGAATTGAAACACATAAAAATGTAAAAATCCACTGAAAGCACTGTACAGAAACAAATCCCAAATTGCCTCATTAGTCATCACAGGTGGCTGGTAGAACAAAACCTCAATCTTTATATTGATAAGAAGAGAAAAAGTGAAGCATTCATTCTACTTTTACTGAATTAACTTTTGGGAAAGGCATGAAGTAGTCATCCTTCTTTCCTATATTAACTTTATTTCGCTGTACTTAACAGATTAATGAAGAAAAGTTCTATGGGAAAGAATTTAGTTAACAGTGAAATGTTCATCCTGAACATTTTTAGGGCAAATGACTCAGTTTCCCTAAAATGTCAGTTATCTCAAAGAAAAGAGAGTAGAGGGTAGGAAGACTGCTGTAGAATAAAGGAGACTTACAATCACGCTAATGCAATTTTGCAGTGTATGGATTTCATTTAGACAATGCTTTGAGGATAACAAACTAAAATAAACACATAGTTTTGAAATCCTCCTGCAAATAGTAGTATTAAATAAGTATTAGACTATATTGAGGGATTTTAGTGAATTATTTTAAGTATAATAATGAGATGACTGTTATATATTCTAAAAGTGCACATCGGTTAATGATGCACATTGTAATATTTCTGGGTAAAATGACATGATGTCTGAGATTTGCTTTTAAATATCTAACCCTAAAAAACAAATCAGTGGTGGGGGAGAGATATATGAAACAATTTCTGAAGATATGTCATGATAACATTAGGGTATATTGCATTACTAACTCTTTTTGTGTATATTTGACAATTCTGATAAAAATCCATAAATTATAAAAGCATAATTTAACAAAGTTGAATTGACCTAAAATGAAGTCTTTTTAACATAAAAGAACTACGAATGCAATTTAATACTTCAGTAATTTCAACAATATTGGTATCTCATTAGTTTGAAGACGTCATTTAATAAAATTCAACATTGATCTATAATAAAATACTTCCTCTAAAGAAAGGAAGTCTCACTTAACACAATAAAAATATCTACAAAAGCAAACATTAAGCATCAAACCATACATTGAAATATTAAAAACAATACACTGAAACTCAGGAGTTGTGTAACCAGTACCTTATTACTAGGTATGTCCTAGTCATACAATTCTAAGACAGTAAAAAAAAAATAAGATATATGAATTCAAGAAAGAGAAACATGCTCTCATTACATATATATGCTGAATCTGTCTCCTTAAAAATATTGGCTGGCGTGTTATACTGAGAGTACTGGTAAAAACATATTAGTACTGTATAGAGTGTAGAGGATTAGTAATAAAAATTTTAACCCCGTACCACAAACATCTTCCTTACTCATTAAACATGAATCTGCAGCTTGCTTTTGCAATGGCTGCGTAAGATGAAAATAGAACTTGATTAGACTTCCAATGTCTGATTCAGCTGTGAGATCTTCTTTATTTGTTGTCAGTTTCCTCACCTCTAAAACAAATTCATGAACAGTCCAATCAACATCCCTTACAATTCTAACTATTTATGATCATAATAAGTTAAAAGAGTACATCTTACATGTGAAATCTAGATCATTAATCTCACAGAAGTTGAGAATAGTGGTTAGCAGATGCTGAGGACAATAGGCTGGTAATAGCAGGAGGGAAAAGCCGGGAGAGGTCAGCCAATGTTTATTTGCACAGAAGAAATAAGGTCTTGTGTTTTATTGCACAGTGAGGTGAGTGTAGTTAACAACAATGCATTATATGCATAGGAACAGCTACATAGAACAGAGGAATTACAGTGTCCTCACTATAAAGAAATGATAAAAGTTTAAGAAGATAGATTAGCTAATTGCTCTATTTGATAATTATTCAACTTTTACATTACTTCAAACATTGTATCCTACAGTAAAAAGAGAAACTACAGATATATTCATTCCATCTTTTTCTATTCAGACTGAAACAGTAACCTTGTAAAACTATGAATTATTATATTTATTCTTCATGTAAGCTGACTATTTGTGATTCTCTGTTATAGTTTATTCTACAAAAGCTTAAAACTAGTTTGCATGATCACTTCTAGGTTCCACCAGGGCAGAGCCTGTCTTTGGCGATTTCTTGTTTCATCCTGTGCTTAGCCAGTTGTATGCAGCATTGTTCCTTTTTCCACAAATATCTGCTGAAATAAAATGGCCAGGTCTGTGGTTGATAATGAGGACAGTAGTGGTAATAAAAAGCTGAAAGATGAAAATGTGAAATTGCAGATATAGACAAAGACAGAACTGAACACAATTTTGTTTCAATTTTTGTTTTCCTTGGTATCTGCCTCACGCATTGGATTGTGAGTTCTAGAATGATAGAGACAACAAGTGCCACATCCACACGGCATCCCCAGTGCCGTGCAGTGACTAGTGCAGTGACTGGCACAAGTAGCAGCTCCACAATCCTCTTCAATCAAAAGATGTACTGCTGCCTCGCCCAACTTTACCTTAAAGAAAATGTCCCATGTCTCTGCAATTTATTTCTAGCCATATATTGCAATACACATACTACTTTTTAACAAAAATATCATAATGTACTTTTAAGGATGCAAATTTTTCTATATTATGTAGATATATGTGCTTTATATGTAAAATATAAAACACATTCCATTTTTTTTCTGTTCAAACTGAAATATTCCTTAAAATAGTTCTGTCTTCCTTAGTTATAGCCCACATGGTTCTGTCTTCTCACAGCCCAGTGGCTGGAAATATGAGCCAGTATTCCCCAACGCCCTTCATCCTCTCCTTCTCCGACAACAACCTAGTTTCCCTCTTTCCATTCTCTGCCAGAAGTAACCAATAACTATTTTTACTTTCTGACTTACTATTAACACCTCAGAACTTTTTGATAACGCTTTCCCTTCCATCTCTTCACTGATCCTCATTGAGGGTTTTAGGACCTCTAGGTTTTTAAATCTAGTGGAAACAGCTCAGCCTTTTTCTCGTTTGATCTTCAACTTTCTGTAACATGATTTTCAGTCCCTTTTTGCTGACATTCTATCCTCTATCAATTTATGAAATCTGGGTTTCCCCCAGTTTTCTATCTATGTTTCCAGCAGCTATTTCTCACTTTTCTTCCTAAACTTCCTCTGGAGTTACCCTTACTTTTTTCATACTTTATCAAGGGCCCATGACCTCCCCTGTGATGAGAACTGGAAAATTCTGTATTTACAATCCACCCTCTGTTGAGCTCCAGATAATAAGTGTATTCGGTTCTTTCACGTGCTTTGCTTCACAGACATTCTCTTTCTTCTTCCTGGCTTAATATGAAGTGCTTGATCATTTGGCAAAATCTTACTCATGTTTAATTTAGCTCAATTGCTGACAATTATCTCATTGTTTAAGTGTGTAAACATGGCCTTACCTGGGTAGCAAAATGCCATAGAGGTAGGTTTTAATTTCCATTCTTGTAGTCTCAGCCCAAAGTAATCAATACAAGGCTTGGTAGAAGGAATACAATAAATATGTTTGCTGTGTGAATGAAAAAATTTTTGGTAGCTGTATACCTGCTCTATAAATTAATTCTCAAATTCAATCCTCATGCATGACCTCTCTGCTGCCATGTGGAGGTAACTAGAGTCCCTAGCAGGTCCTTTTGTTAAAGGCTTGATTCTTGAGGTGGTGCTATTGAGAGGCACTATGGACTTTAGGAGGTGAGGGATAGTAGAAGGTCTTTAGCTCATTATGGATGTGCCCTGTGATAAGAATTGTGGGATCCAGGTCACGTCTCTCACTCTACTTCTTTGCCTACAGTATGAGTGGCTCGATCTGCTACATGCTCCCAGCTATTGCCATCCACTGCCTTCATCAGACTCCAAAAGCAACAAAGCTGAATGAGTTTTGACTGGAACCCCCAGAACTATGAGACAAATAGACCTTTTTTTCCTTGTAAATTAATTGCCCTGAGTATTTCATTGTAGTAACATGAAGGTGACTAACATACTTGCGGAAAAAATACTATTACATTTCCTATTTTACAAATCAGAGAAAACAAAACATTCTAGTGCACACAAATTTATTAATTGACAGGACAAGTATATGTATGGAAATCATTACTTTGTGTGTCTAGGATTTTAATCATTGTGTTGAAATGAAACACAACAATCAAGCAGCTTGAATAGAAAATAATAGACACTGTTTACAATGTTTCTTATTTGCAGCAGTTAAATCTGGCTACTAACAGAAATACAGGAGCAGTTTTTCACTGAAGGGAGAAAAGTTCCTTAAAATAATGAGATCTATCACTTGCTTTTACTTTCATGAGCACATTCTACAAACAAGATTTTCTTCACCCAAGCCATACGATTTCCTTCTTCCATCATATATTCAGAAATAGAAAACTGAATTACTCTGAATCCCTAAACCTTCATGATTTGGCAAAAAGAAGATGAGATTAGGGAAAACATCTAAAACTTGATTAGATTGTTTTCAACTTACATGTCTCATCAATTTGATAATAGATATATAATTTGTTCAGGACTTAATATTCCCAGCAAGAGCTAAATAACTATGATTAAAGGTATTTATAATAAATTAGTTGAGTAACTTTCATTGTTTATAACCCATTAGAGAAAGTAGAAACATTTTTCAAAGCTACTTATTTTTCAAAAAGAAATAGAGCCAAATCAAGCTTTTCAAAGCCATGAAATTGTCAAGCAGGGAAGAATATCCATAAATTACATTCACTGACATAAGTGGTACTTGTTCTCTGTTTTTAAAGGTCTCCTATAGCTAAACATAACACACTGTTGTTTACAATCTTGGTTACTGCTAGAAATACTTTTCACACTAGTACTGCACTACTTTCAAATTAACTTGGAACCTATGTAGCTTATTTTCCATTATTCTATTTTTCCAAGTTTTCTCCTTTCTTTTTTCCAGAGGGACAACTTGCAGGAACATGAGGGCAGCAGGCCTTTTTCCTCTAACCTGAGGGACACCCTCTCCTCCCACCTCACTGGTGCCTGGCCTGACTGGAATCTGCAGCCGCAGCACACAGGGTGGTCCAAGGCCAATCTTGTAATTTGATTCTGGAATTTAAACTGCAGATGTTCACAGAGGTTCACTAAAGTGCCCCTGCCATCTGCCATTCCTGTGTGGTGCCTATTATCTCGGTTCCCACCTTCTCAGGATCCCCAGGACTTGAAAACAACTTGGTACCTGCTATCGAATACCAAAAACACAGAACCTATGTGCACATGAGAAACAGAAATAGATGCTGAAGGGCTATGGAGAGGACATAGTTTGTGTAGATGATGTGACTGTCAAGTCAAGGCATTCCCTGTCCTTAGAGAAAAAGATTTTTTTTTCTGTCACTGAATGTGCAGATGGATTATATAGTAATCCCAAAGAAAAGAAGCAGCTATGAAGGTAAAGACTTAACCCTTATATCAAGAGCCAGAAGGAGCAAATACAGGGAGTACTTAGGGACTGGAGAAGAGGCCGAGTTTTGGGAAGAAAGTAAGAGAGAGACTCAGGGAAATTGTAATCAAGAAGTTGCTGGCAGTAGGGAGAGAAGAAGAGAGATGACTAAAAGAAGACAGGGAGGGGTGCAAGGGAAGTTAAAAATATATAATCAGAAAAAGGGGGAAGTGGAGTAAAAGAGTGAGTAATGGCTTTCCATCTTAGTGAGCCAGGAATGCCAAAAACACCTAGTTTGTTCAGCTCCTGTAATGAAAACCTTTGCAACGCTTGATGGCTGAGCCTAGAAGTCGAATGGAAATCCCACTGATGAGCTTTAGTGGAAATGTTCTGTTGTTTCCTCCACTGGGCCTAATGCCAGAGTCCTGACAGGAAAGGTGATGAGAGAGGAGAAAAACTGATTAAGATACTCAGACTATGTGTTGAAAGATGCTAGGTGGGTTGAGAGAACTGTGGCTGAAATGAAAACTTGGGTGAATTCATCATTTGGCCATTGAAAAAGAGATCAAGATTAAGGGGCTCCTCCTCAGAGGTGGACTGGGGCCTGGCGAGCAAAACCCTGATGTGATTTTAAAAACTGGGTTCCTGCGGTTTACAGCAGCTAGGAACACTTTAAACGTGAATTCTTTGAGCTGTGGGAGCTTTTTAGATTCCAATATCTGCAATAATTATACTTCACTGGTTAATAACACAAAAGGAAAAAGCTTTTTAAGTGGTAAAGAATTAGTCATGCTATTTACAACAACAAATTGAGAGGTGAACTAAAAAGATAAAGTATTTCTGTAAAATTATAATTTAAAAAAACATAGTAGGGTGTGGCGACACACATACTAACCCAGCACTTGGGAGTCTAAGGCAGAAAGATCAGGAGTTTGAGGCCAGCCTGGGTTATATAATAAGTTCAAGACTATCCCATACTACATAGTAAAACCCTATCTCAAAAAATAAACAAAAAAAGGCACAAACTCATTTTAGATAGTTGACATAAAAATTTGACCATGTGGTAGAGCAGAGCAAAATTCACAAGAGAAGTTCCTGTGAGAAAAGCCATAGTGAATAACCTCACCCCTATAAAAATTACAGCATGACTTTATAATAAGCCATAAAATGATGGAACACAAGCCCATTTATCAGAAATATTTTAGTAGCATGATAAATACTCTTCAATTTTAGATAAAGAAAGGTTTCAAAAGGAACTCAAGGACAAGATTGTGATTGAGAAGTCGGAAACAGAAATTTGCATTGCAGAAGACAGTCTACAAAGGGGAGAGAAACCATGCCTACTATAGATCTCTGCATTCAATTAATCTGTGTCATTAGAATGCCAAAATTATTAATTCACTCATTTGTTCACCACGCAGGCATTAAAGATGTTTTTAGTGACACTTTTCTGTGTGAAAGGCTCTGTGTGGAATGCTCCTGAGGCACAAAGCAATTTGGTGAAGTCTTAGCTAAAATTTAATGGAAGAGATTGAGGAAAAAAATTGTTACAAGGAAAGGTGATAAAGTAGCAAACGTTGGGATAAGTCTAACAGAATTAGCTTTGGAATCTATTATGTCACCTGGATCTATCACAGCTCTGCCACATCTTGGGCAAGCTAATCAATATAGCAAAGTCTTGATTTCCTCATCTATAAACCAACTACTGAAGTCTAACTCGTAGAAGTATTAAGCACAGAACTACCATCCTGTAAATGTCTAATTAATATTGGCAATAGAAAAATTTAAAACTCTACACCAAAAAGGGGAAAGTGAAATGCACAGATGAGCGGCCAGTTAGAGGGCTGGTGCCTCAATTCCTTATGAAATGATGGGGTCATGATAATGACAGTGACGGTGGGGAAAGGAGAGTCGTATAGGTTTAACAGATACTCAGACTAAGGGCTGACAAGGTTTGTTGACTAACTAAATGAGAAAGGAGAAGTACAAAGCAAGTATTGTGTATTGGGAGGCAGGCATGGAAGAATAAGGGTGTTATTGACTATGAAAATAAAAGAGCAAAAACAGATCTGGGATAAGTATGAATTTAGAATAATGGATATTCTGGATATTTTCATGAGAGATCTGAATGGAGTCAGGATTTTGAGATGTTCCTAGGATAAATAAAAATGTAAGAAAGATAAACATACACATATAATCAGATAGCTCAAAATAACAGTGCTTTCCAATATCACCAATTTTGCAAGGTGAGAACTACACGATACATGTGCATTTAATATTTCCATGTACTAGAAAACCCAGTTGTGAATTCTCCGTATCCATGCCCTGTGAGGTGACAGAGTGTCCCACAGTTTTCATTAAGGGAGGCCCTCCTCCCTCGCCCCTAGAGAAGGATAGCTGGGGTCAAGGGAGCAGATTCCTCTCCATGAACACATTCTTTCATGGTGATGCATTTATAACCATTTTAAGGTAATACATCAACATGACATTTACTAATATTCTGATGAAAACAATTCATTATGATGCAAAAACTGTGAGGCACATAGTAGCCAAAAGGTGGTATTCCTTTCAATGTGCTCCCTCCATCATTAACCAAGGCTGGCAGATTTCACCACCCCAGTTGTCCTTGTTCCTTGATGTGCTTCCCTACTTTCCAGATGTTAGAATCTGGTGATGCCATTGGAACGTCCTTTTCAGACCATGTGATACTGGACCCAACTCTTTCCAGTGCTCAGCACAAATGACTATCTCAAGCACTGGTACTTAAACAATGAGCAACCACCTCTGCAGTGAAAAGTAAGCAGGGACAGCATAAACCCAAAGGCTACCCGTTGAAAGAACTTAGAAAGTAGAGCTAAGATAGATTTTGAGGAACCAGCAGCCCTGCAATAAAGGAGAAGTGTGGAGTGGAAAACAAAATCTAAGTCAGTTGGAGACTAGAGGAAGATGAAACTTAGCTGTGAAAAGCTAATGGAGTTTAAGTTTCTATTTTGTTTCTTGTGAGTATTCACAGCAGTGATCAAGAACATTTTTTGAGCTGCAGCTAAGGGAAAGTTGGAATTGGGCGTAGATTTAGTTTGGATTTGGTGAGTTGTTTTTATGCTGTTTGTAACTATTTCAGGGTACTGTTCAGTTATTCCCAGCTGTTCTTTGTTTCTAAAAATACTCCAAATAGACCCTGTACTGATTCATACAATGGCATGATTGTGTGGGGTCAGAGATCCTCTTAGGGTTTACACTGGTATAAGGGTCACTAACACTAATAGTATGTACACTGAATAGACTTACACTGTGAAAGGGGCACTGAACACTAAGAGTTTGCACAATGAGCAGAAAGAATGATGTAAAGAACCAGAAGCTAATGTGAAAAAGTCTTCCATTTATTAGACATAAAAATTAGACTGAGAATTTCACATTTACTGTCATCAAGTCAAAATGGAAATTCATTCCTCTTAGAAACATATTCTATATACAATGACAAACACATTATACATTTTTAATGGTGAGTACAAAATGGATTTTTTTCAAATTCACGTGTTTGCAAGATACAGAGTGGTGCTACAAACAGCAAGTATTCTAGAAGACCATGTTATAAAGGAGCTTAATGAAGACTTTCTTGATTTGCAAGTAATCCTAAAATGCAACTTTATTTACACTGAGTTAAAAGAAAATTAAATAAAAGAAACTTTAAAAACACCAATAAAATTCTTTGATTAACAATATGGGGAGAGATTATACTTCTAAGCTTGCTTTAAAAATAATATTACCACATTGTTGAAATATGACAAGGTGATCAAAGAATATATGAGCCATTTATTTAGGAATACATCTTAAAGAGTAGGCCAATAATTAATAAAGCATTATTTTTGTGCCATAACTTAAAGGCTCTGGAAAGAAGGACATGCAAGGCCTAAATTTAAGTACAAAAACATAGTAAAGGATGCTAGCTTGACCACTCAAAGCTAAAAGTAACACTTTATTTCAAAGTAAAGCATTCTTATCGACTGCCACCATTTACAACACTACAGTGCATCTCACTATTGTTTGGGTTGTTGAATTGGGGTTTTTATACATAAACAGAGAATTTGTAACAGGCAATTTACCATCAGAACTATGTGGACTGGAACACAAACCAGTAAATCTCACAGTAACTATGGCCGCCTTAGGAAGGATTGGTTGCTTCATGAGAGATCTGAGTGGAGTCAGGATTTTGAGATGTTCCTAGGATAAGTAAAAATGTAAAAAAGATAAACGTACACATATACTCAGATAGCTAAAAATAACAGTGCTTTCTTCAAATTCTTTGGCATAGACTACTCTAAAATAATTTAAATATTACACCAATTGATATAAGTGGATAAAACTCGAAAAATTTATAATCTCTATTTTTAAGCTTATGAATTGTCTCAGAGCAATGGATAGTCTGTTCTGCTTTCTTTAATTCTTGCTCTGAAAGTTTGTATGTGCCCTGAATGTACTCGACCCACCTCTGGAACTTTGGGAAGGGACATCTGTCTTGCACATAAGTAATATTGTATGAATGCTTGTTGAACTGAATTTTCCTACCCTGACACTTCTCCAACATACTCCATCCAGATTCTAAGCCTTGGGATAGCTGTTGTTTTACAATGTCCCATTACTTTGTGACTTGAAAATTTACTTGATAATACTGCTACAGTGCCACATATATAATAGACACTCCTTAGTATTTGTTGAATGAGTAAATGAGCTTTTCATTGATGAAGGAAATTTGGTTTCTTTATTCCTCCTGTATACCAGATTAGATTTCTCGCCTGCAGAGCATTTCATTATCAAATGTGTTATGATTTTCAAAGACAAGGACCAGAAAGAACATAAGTTTCCAAATTTGATTAACATTAATAACTCAACTATTTAGAAAACCTCTGATGTAGATCAAAGTAGAGGAAAATCTCCATGTAAGTAGTACATGATTAACACAATTTTCGGTAGTATATGTATGATGAACACTTCATTCTTAGTAAGAAGAAAAATGTTTTGTAACTTTAATTTGATATGATCTCATACTTGCATTTTATCATACTGACAACATTAATTTTTTTAGACACAGTGGGAGAACAGATGGGTCAGTAGCAGGGTAACATAACAATGCAAATGCTACATGAAGTATTGGGGTATTCATTGACAGCCTACCATTCTACGTGAATAGGAAGTTGATCTACTTTGAGAAATTTAGTAAGATGATAGTCTATAGTGGATATGATGGAAAGAGAGTGTTGAAAATCAATGCCACAAGGCCAGCTGTTAAATCGAATACATTTTCAGGGTCATTTTATGTCTGCAATTGTATCTGGATGTACACTGCCCTGAGCTGGACAATGCTGTATTGCTCCACGGGTCTTTAAAATGTACACACCTCATTAGGGACATTAGCCTCTAAAATGTTCCATGCTTATGGAGGCTGGGAGAAAGCATCAAGTTGAGTCCAGAGAGGTTTATCCAGTGATGAATGACCTTAAGACATCTGGAAATTCAGTTTGCAGTAGGACAGTGAGGGACAGACACACTTACCCAAACCTTTTAGAAGTGAAGAAAATGAAGGCAAATGCTAACCTATGAAAAATTTAAATTAGTGTTTTAATTAACTTTAGAATAATTTTTTTTTACATATTTCCACATCTAAATTTAAGATACAGCTAGCAATCCCTTTCATAAATGCAGAAAGAAACTTCGACTTGTAGTAGGTTTTAGTTCAATTTATTAGGAGAGAATTTCTTTTCCTTCCTGTACCAGTGCCAAGATTGAGAAATGCAAGTTTTCATGGTTTTTACATGGTGGTTTTGTTTGTTCATTTCATTTGTTCACTTAGTAAGTGCACTGTCCTATTATGTGAAAATCTATTATATGAATCCACACTTTAATTTTTTTTTTTTTGGCTTGGAGTGCACATAAAATAAGGATTCTTTCTTCATCAAGTCTCATGTACTCAATGGCATTATGAGCTCAAGAAATATACTATTTATAAAGCTCAGAGAATTTACCTCTTTCTTTCCTGGAAAGAGATATGCTATAAGGCAGGATTTCCTTCTGGGATGATAATATCACATTGGAAAGGAAACAAGGCACTTTTAACTCAGATTAGGTTGATAACTTCCTGCACTATTGGAAAATCATCTCAAGAACACCTCTCGTGGACAAAGGTGATAGAGTGGCAAGGGGAGGAAATAAAAACTGGACAAGAGATCTAAATAAATCTGAACTTAACGATAATATTTAAGTCATGTGCAGAAAAATAATAGATCCCAGGATCACCATAAATGGCATGACCCAGAAAAGAAAAATTATTGTCAGGGATTCTGCTAGAAAGTAAAAGAATCTGATCATTATTGGGATAAACAGGCATATATACTTATTTATATATATAAAATCAAAACACATTTTTAAGAACTTTTCTGAAGGAATATGCTGAATTCTGATGCTTATAATTTAAAAGTGACAGAATAAACTGGAGTGTTT
>PVJX010023832.1:0-28786 GCA_004027295.1 Dolichotis patagonum | reverse complement strand
ATACCACCATCCCTGGATTGACCTCGGTGTATACCACCATCCCTGGATTGACCTCGGTGTATACCACCATCCCTGGATTGACCTCGGTGTATACCACCATCCCTGGATTGACCTCGGTGTATACCACCATCCCTGGATTCACCACGGACAGCTTTATGTGGGCTTCTAGTTGCTGGCATCTCCAGGGTCAGCAGGGTTGTACAATACTCATGCACTACTGTGAGGTATTGTTCCAAATTGCTTTCCACAGCCACTGTTTACCCAGTTGGTATGGCAAACAGTGAGATGTATGCACATGTGAAAAAGTGGCAACATGGGATTTTTACCCACTTCTTGCTCCACGTGACTTTGTTTTGTGCATGTTTACCCCAGCATCACAGTGGGTCCCCTAGACCCACACCACACTACGATTTATTTTTAAAAGTTTTCTCTTGATTTTTCTGTTATAATTGGCCCCATTCAATACAGAGGCATGTGAAAAACCAGATTTGCAAGTTTTAGAGGAGCTCAAAGCTGAATCATCAGGTGATGAATGATGAAGATGATCCAATATGGGAAAATGCATGTTTTCATAAGAGAAGAGTGTGTGTGTGTGGAGGGGAGGAGGGGGGTGGCGGTGATGACTTCGATGCTGGTGTGAGCCAAAGTTTCTGTGACTTTGGAATGGAGTAAGAATCGACTGACACAGACACGAGGAATGCAGACTTCCTTGATTCCAATGTAAAAGAAAACAGCAGGGTGAGTGCATACTTGACTTGTCAAAATGGGGTGAAAAGGCTGTGTAATCAAATGGAATGATGCAGTGTTAGAACTAGGTCCAAAAATATAGTGAGGGGCTTGACAGGTTCCATTCAGTGTTGGAAACTGTAACAGATAAAATGCTACAAACTGTAACAGATAAGATGCTGTGAAATACACAAAGGCTGAAATACAAGTAAAACATTCTGTATAGCTGTATTAAAAATGTATTTATTGTGACACTTTGCTAGCTGAACTGGTGGTCTCTGGTGTACTTAGAGGGGAGTTCTCATGGTGATCGCAGGAATATAAAAGACTTATTGGAAAGCAATGGGTCAAAATATGGCATAAAAGTTTATGGCTGTGTAGATGTGAAGTCTTATTATCCTTTCAATTTAGACATTTATCCTGAAACTCAACTATCAGGTCCTTATCCATGTAGTAACAAACCAAATGATGTTGTGAACAGACTTGTTGCTCCCACCTCTCAAACTAATCCGAAGGTTGCATTTGACAATTGGTTTACCAGTTTCCAGTTGATGTTCCATTTGCTAACAGAGCACAATTTGACCAGTGCAGGAACCATACACAGGAACCAAGCAGAAATTCCAAATGAAGTGTTGTACTTTCAGAACAGAGAATTGCATAGTACCCTCTTTGGATTTTAGAAAGATAGAACATTGGCCTCATATATTGCAGAGAAAAACAAACTGGTACTGCTGACATCAACATTGTGCCATGATGGAAAGATCGATAAGGAAACCCTGACAACATGGAAACTTGAGATGGAAACTTTCTACAACAAAGAAGGCCGAGGACATGCTGTTGATGAGTCATGCAGCAAACGTGATATCACTTGAAACACAAAGCATTGGCCAATGGTTGTGTTTGACTCAATTCTAAATGTGTAGCATGCATAGTTTGATAGTTTACAAAGCAAATAAATGCAAAATACCACGGAGAAATTTTCTTAGGAGATTGGGACTGGAACTCATAAGAAATTATTTGTAGCTGAGAAAAAACAAAATGTTTCTGCTCAGGGAATTATGCAAAAAATAATTGTGGAGCACCCTGGTGAGCTGACAGGTGTACAGGCAGGTGCAGCATCACAAAACCTACTACGACAACAGGAAAACCAAAAAGATGTCAACCGTACCCTACAAGAAAGGGCAGGAAAGCAAAACGTATGTGCTATCAGTATAAGCAATACCTGTACATGGAACATGAAGTTGTCATGTGTAAAGTCTGCCTTGGGTGTGACAGTTAGTGAAGCTTATTCCTGTGGCGGATTTTTGTTTGTGTTTACACCATAGTTCACGTAGGTTTTTATTTCTCACTCTGTCTTTCGGGTTTTGTAAGCAAGTGCACAGCTGATGTGAAGACGCTGATGTCTATTCTACACACACAACACATATTAAGAATTTGATGCTGTATTTGTTGCTTCTTATGTTCCTGTTAGCTGCACACTGTAATAGAAAGAGAACTTTCTAAAAAAGCAGCGAGACCACTGAGACGTAAGGTACGTCCTACAAGAGGCCAGCAAAGCAGCACAGGCGCCGTCAGTGCAAGTGGTACGTGTGTAGGGAACGTGCTGCTGTCACGTGTGCAGACCGGCTTAGTGTGATAATTATAAAAAAGGATTCTTTTTGTAAAATGCTATTGGTATTTTCATTGTTGTTCATATACGAATTTATTTGTGTTCTTTTTTAGACTGAGTACACCAGAAAACAGTTGATGTTGAAAATTTTGATGACTTTTTAAACAAACAATAAATATTAAAAATTCAGTACTTTATTTTTGTGATTTTTCCTGTTCAGCACTCATCAATTAATATAAAAAACTCATAAAATTAAAATTAATAATTCATCAATAGAAATATTCTGAAGAATAAGTGTAGGTCTGACAGACCCGTGTTTCGACACCTTGATGACAAAATTAGTCTTTTGCTCTTAGTAAGTACCCCAGTGCCTTGGAACCTCACGCAAAACTGCTGTTTGCCTTTTTGCAGTCTAGTGTGTGTCACTGAATATTGTGGGTTTATGTTTTCTTAACCATTAATGGCAAAGAGTGTTCTTCCTTGCTTCCTGGCCACTGAAGGCTCATGTTTGGGAGTTGCCAGTTCAACGTCTTGCCCATTTTTGTGTTAGTGCCCTTACCTTCTCAAAATATTAGGGTGTAAGAGTGCTTTAGGCGGCCTGCATCACAAGTCTGAGATGGTTACGAGTTTGTAACTATCTTTTCCACTCTCTGGCTTGGCTTTTTACTTTCTCTAGTGTCCTGATGGACAGAGATGTCCTTTCTTTCTTTTTTACTTGTTTCCTTCTTTCCTTCCTTCCTTGTTTTTGGTTTTTTGGGACAGGATGTCTGTATACAGCCCAGGCTGGTCTCAAACCCTTGATCCTCCTGCCTCAGCCTTCCAGGGTTGTAGTGGTAAGATCGTGCCGCCACGCAGGCTGTCTTCTCTTCCATGGTCTGTTTTGACTTCTTGGCTTAACACGTTCCTTCTGCACCCCGAGGTCAGCAGGCGGTTTTCCCAAGACAGGGTTTGAACATTGTAGAAGTGTGTTTTCCACGTTTAAGGGGCTCGACTTTCACGTCGAGGGTCAGCTGTGTTCTCTTCCATGGTCTGTTTTGGCTGGCTGGTGCCGGTCTGACCTCCTCCTCCTGTGAGTGGTCACCCGTGTCACAGTGCCAACCATGGAGAGTCTGTTTTCCTCTTTGCGCCCAAACAGCACGCCTGTGAAGTGCCCTGCGTCCCGTGCTGGCCTCGTTCTGAGCTTGCTCTGTTACTCTTTTGAGGTTTTCTCCGTTCTTGTTCCAGGCCCTCAAGACCACGATGCTCACAGCTTCATTCTGCAGCTCACGTGTGGGGGGCAGCTCTGGCACCTCGCTTTTCAAGAACACCTTGGCTACAGCTGAGCCTTGGAGATCACACGTCAGCCTTGCCGTTATGAGCCAGCCTGTAACCCTAGCACCGCGGTGGGCTTCCGCAGAGAACTGCAAACCCAAGCCCAGCCTGGGCACCCGAGTGAGACCCTGTCTCCAAAAATAAAAAGGGACGGCACGTAGCTCAGCGGGAACCCCGCACTGCCAAAACAAAACACCAAACCAAACCAAACCAAACCAAAGCTCCTTCACCACGTCGTCGGTTCTACGGGTGCACAGATGCAGCTTCCTGGGGTTCGGAGGCTTTTCTTGTTTTATTAGTCTACGTGTGCGGTCCACAGTGGTGGCATCCTGCTCGGAGCTGGTGTGGCCACTGTCGTGGCCCCTTCATCCTTTCCCCATCCTCTTCCCTCCCCTCCCCACCGCCCCTCGATCCTGTTCCCCGATTTCCTGTTACCTATCTTCGCTCTGTATTTAGTTTCTGTTGGGTTTCTCACACGGGAGAAGTTGTGCGCTATCTAAGCTTGTGTGTCCGACTTAGTTCACTCACCACGATGGTCTCAGCTTATCTCCGCATCCACGTGCCCCACCCCCGCAGCCCGTCTGCGAAGGGGGCTGTTTGTCTTCTGACCGTCCCCGGTCCAGGCTGTCTTCCTCTTGCCACCCAGCACGGCGCGGGGTGGACGTCTGTGCCTGGGCGGCCTCCGTCCTGGGCGCTGTGAAGGAGCAGCTTCTGGCCGGCACCTCTGTGCGGCAGCCGGGCTTTGTGATGACCTTTCCCAAGTTAAAGCAGCTTCTGTGTGTTTCTCGTTTGTTGGGGGAAAAATGGAAATTGCAATGCACCTTGGGTTCAAATAGCTCTTCCTTTTTTTTTTTTCCAAATCCATTTTATTTCAAAAAGAAAAAAAGAAAAAAAATAATGAAGCAAAACAAAACAAAAAAATTCCCCTGAAAAATAAAACAAAACAGAACAAATAAAATAAAATGTAAGCCCCTTCCCGGTGCTGGGTCGGGGAGTCTCACACCCATCCCTAACCCCGCCTGTCAAGGCGCGCTCCCCTGTGAACGTGGCTGCGGTCCCTCTGCTCGGATTCGCCCTGCCTTTGTGTTCTGAGCGAGGCTGCCTTCGGGGGCCTGTTTTCCACGCTGTCCCTGACCCGCTTGCTGGGGGGCAGTGTCCCCTCCTTTCCTGTACTCGGGAGGAGGAAGATTCATTGGGAAATTTTTCTGGACTTGAGGTTTTATTCTCGGGAGATTTTTGACTGGTGATTCAGTTTCTTGAGTGGCCATGGGACCCTTAGGTCCTCTCTTTCTGAGCCAGTTACATTTTTCTAGGAATGTGTCCATTTCGCTGAAACATTATATTAGTATATGTGTCATAATGTCATCTTATTTATAATGTGTATTTGTTTGGTTCTGAGAGTTGGATTCAGGACCTTGCACTTGCCAGGCAGGGGCTTATGCCATGAGCTGTGTCCCTGGCCCTTATTTATAAATCTTGCCTAATGGTGAAGTGGGTAGAGGTTGGTCTGTCCTATTTACTGATTGGCTGATTTGTACCTTCTTTGTTTCTTTTGATTAGTCTTACCGGAGATTTACAAATTTTATTGTTTATCATTTTCTAGAAATAAACTGATCTATTTATTTTCACTATTATATGTTTTCCAGTTAGGAAACCATTAGGTTCTTTTTTAAAAAAAATTACTTATTGATTATTTCATTCATGTTTATTTCTTTGGAATTATTTTTGCTGTTTTTCTTACTTCTGGAGTGTGGATTTTGCTTAGTAATCCTCAATGTGTTTTCTATGACAGTCGTTTGTGAGTAAAACTATTGCGTTAGTCAGCTTTCTGTTACTGTGACAAAATAAGCAAGGCAGTTGAAAAGAGGAAAGATGTTTTGGATTATGGCTTCAGAGATTTCAGTCAATGGTTGGCTTCATGGCTTTGGGCCTGTGTGAGTCAGGAGCATCATGATGGAAAAGAACTTCGTAGCCGCTGGGAGGAAAGGGTGTTGGGGACGCTGTGACCCACCCCCTTCTGCTGGACCCACCTCCTGTTTGTACCACTTACGGTCACCTTCCCAAAGCCCTGCCTGCTTGGCTGGGTAGAGGGGAGACCAAGTACCCAACACATGAACCTTCCTGGAGACACTTTGGATTCACACAGCAGATATCTTTGTCTTTTTTTGCTGTCAGAAGTTGAATTCAGGGCCTCGTGCTTGCCAGGCAGACGCTGGTGCCTTTGAACTGTGTCCCTGGCCCTGGCTCCAACATGTCTCTGCCTACCCTTGTATGGTACTTGGGCTCAGTATATTGATGACTTCACAGTAGCCAACAGAAGCACTTTATAAAGTTTTCATCGTGCCTTTTTGGAATAGCTGTCTGGAAGGGCTGACTAACTTTTCACGCAGCAGTTTTTCCCTAACCGTCTCACGTGTGGGCAGGAAGTGCGTTGTTCCAGGTCTTGGGGGTCTTGGATGTTTACTGGACTCGCAGGATGGAGCTGGTTCCTGAAGGTCCTGCAGGTCTTTTGGGGGACTTCCCGGGGAGGGCAGTGGCCCACCCTGCCCGTGCTGCCAAGCTGAGTTGGACTTGGTACCAACAAGTCACCAGAGGTGACTCTCTCCAGTGAGGGGTTTGTGGGGCGTCCCTTGGGTTGCTTTTGGTGCCATGACCCTTGCGGCCCTTTCCTTCCAGTCTCTGTGGAGCCCCACTCTTTGGGGACTTCCTGTAAACGCCATGCAGTTGGATCTCCCTCCCTGGATCAGTCAGGGTTTACTAGAGAAACAGATATAACACAAAATACACAAACGTGTAAGAAATGACAAGATTGGCGTACGACGGTCAGCCAGAGTCGGATGGGGAAGCGTGTGGAGGGGTCTGCAAGCTGGAGGCCGAAGGGTCCATTCCAAGGCCTGGAGCTCACTGCAGGGTCCCATGCAAGTCCGCGCCAGTGGCTTTGTGACAGAGGCTGCAGGGTCCAAGGCCGCAGCCGGAGAGTCTGCGCTGGAAGCCAGGAGTCGACGTCCAAGCCAAAGGTGAAGTGAAGCTCCTTCGGAAAGAACGGGACCACACCCAGCCTTTCCCCTTCCCCCTCACACCATCCTGGGGACCAGTGAGCCTGCCTAGGGCGGATCTTCTACACCCCAGGGTGCAGCATCACTGAGCTGAGGTAGTTAAGCTTCCAAATGTCTCAAGTTGACACCATCAATCGGCCACTACACTCCCTCAATCCTCAACTGTGTCTTAACTGGCGTGGTTACTTCATTTCAGTTACTTTAAATATGTTTTTATTTTAATGCAAGCCAAGTAGATATTAATGCAGAAACAAGTGCTAAAAAGCGCTTGTCTTACTTCTATGAAAACACAAAACACAATTCCACAGTAGGGAGCAATAATTACTACACTGTGTGCCGTAATTTTAGAAGGACGGCCAAAATGTTACTCAGACTACAAGTCACAGACAGACAGACTGTCCCGCAAAGAAGAAGCAAACGGACACAAGCACCAGACTTTCTCTTCAGGGAACTAAGAGAAACTTGTCAGATAAACGGAGTGAGTTAACATATATATTAAAATATTTTTGAAACCACAGAATAGATAAGTAGGGGGTTATTTGGACTTCTTTCCCTCCTCCTCCTAGGGGACAGCCGGTGGCCTTCCTCCGTTCCTCCCTCAGCACCCAGCACCACTCTGGGACCCAGCAATGCCTGCCCACAAGATGGGCACGGTGCCCGCCTCTGGGGCCAGAGCTGGTGGCAGAGGAAACACAGGCAACAGCTCCAGACCAGGGCGAGGCGACTGTGTCAGACACAGTTCTCCTGGGCCTCTGGTCACTTTGGGTCCCCCTTGTTCCCGAGGAGCCCCCGAGGCACCTGGCAGGAATGGAGGCCACAGTCTGTTTCCACTTAGCTACGTCCAGGGCCAGGATGACGTCATCGCAGCTCGGCTGGCGGGCGATGGCCCCTGGCCCCAGTGATGCTCCTGGGGAGCCCCGAGCGAGCGAGAAGGGGGCCCCTGGCTGCTGGTGGGGAGCTGCACCTCTCTTCCCAGGTCTGGGCCTGGACAGGAGCTCCTGGTCTGGCCTGCAGGCAGACAACAAGCAGGGGCAAGAGTTGGGCCCCAGCTGCTGTCCCCTCGGGGCGGTGCTGCCGCTGGGCTTCAGGGAAGGGTGGCGTGGGCTGCCTCCCCAGCCAGGCAGAGGTGGAGACCCCTCCCTGGCTCCTGCCAGCCGCCGGGACCGAGGTGCAGGTCCTCACCTGGGACCAGGAGGAGGACGGCGTGTCCTGCAGGAAGCCCAGGGCCCAGCAAGGACAAGTCAGCAGAGCGGGGTGAGACCTGGCCCGGGAGGCTTGGGGTGGCTTGGGTGTGACCCTGGACTCCAGCGCCTGCAGCTCTGAGCCTCGAGTGTAGCTCGTGTTCTCTGACCTCCCCTCACGGCTGAGGAAACCGGCACGGAGACTTCACGCGGGCCGAGAGGCGGGCTCAGCCTGCTGACCCTGGTGCTGCCCGCCGGGTCCCCTTCAGCGCCAGGGTGAGGAGCCCGGATGGGGCTCCCAGCCACGGCCCCGGTTGTACTCCGTGGCCTGGGGGACTGACATCCCTTGACAGGAACCGCCTGTCCTTCAGGGAGAGGTTGCGGTGAGGAGGGGGTGAGGCTCTGCCTGTCCCCAAGAGGCTGCCAGCCTAGGCAGGTCACTCGGACACCACCAGAGCCACGGCACAGCTTGAGGGTGTGCAACTGTGGCAGGAGGGGAGGGCGACCCTGCGTCCAGGGCCTGCTGGCCGGGCCGTCACGCGCTTGTCCTGGGTGTCCTCTCTGGTGCCAGGGGGCTCCGCTGGGTATCCGGGAGCAGGTGACCTGTGGGCTGTTTCCGTGTGTCACAGTGCAGGATCAGGGAGGACAGCCTGCCGTGACCCATCCTTCAGTTACCGTGCTCTCATCGTGGAGTCTGGGTGACTGGGGCGCACTTGTCCCACCGCTGTGTCAGGAGGTGCTGCCCACGCGGACCTGGCACAGACTGTCCATGGAGGAGCTGGCACTGTGCCCTCTGCGTGTCACTCCGAGGACACCTTCCTCGTGGAGCTTCCTCCCACCCGCCTGGCCACGGGCAGGGCGGAGACACCTCCGCATCCCTCCGCAGTGTCCCCGCTGACCCTGGACTCCTCCGCCTGGCTCCTTCCTCAGGTGCCACCTGCTGCCTCGGGGCCCGGGCCTGCCTGGCCGCCAGTCTCCTCCCGTCTCAGCGCAGATAGGGACGTCATCCTGCTCTGCGTCCCAGCAATGGCCACGACATCCCCTTCCGTTTCTCCCTCTTGACTCCGGTCGGCGTCCACGCTGTGCTGCGGTCAGCTCTGCTCTTCTGTCACAGAAGGAAGCCGCACTGCTGATGTGAGCCCACCCCGAGGAGCCACGCTAAGGCCCTCCACGGGTGTCCCCCATCTGTCCCTGCGTGGGGATGCTGCCCCTCCAGATGGCCCCCGAGATCCAGGATCCAGGGGCTGCCAAACTGTGCTGTTTAAAAAGTTTCATGGGGAGCCCAGAGTTGATGACAGTGGTGGAAAATTCACGTAATTCTTAAAAGTAGAGATAAACATACCAAAATATCCTCCTTCCCACCGAACAGACTGCAGTAATCGCTCTCCTTCTCCTTCTCCTCCTCCTCCTCTTCCTTCTTTCTCCTTCTCCTTCTTCTTCTTTTTGTCTTTTTGAGACAGGGTCTCTCCGTGAAGTTCAGGCTGACCTTGAACTCACTGTGTAGCCCAGGCTGGTCTCAAACTTGCAGAGATCCTCCTGCCTCAGCCTCCTGAGTGTTGAGATTACAGGCATGCACCACCATGCCCAGCTGCTCTCCACCTTCTGGTGTGAGCCCTGGACAGCTGTCCCCACATAGCACAGCAGTCTCTCCTGATGACAAAAGTGGAGGCTGCTGGTCACCTGGTGGACCGCATATCACCGATTTCTGGCCTGGCACGGAAGTTCACGAAGCACTAGGTGCATTGTGGTTGTCAGCAAAGTGCAGCTTGGTGCCCAGGGTGACATCACACAAGGAGCATCCTGTGTCCACTTATGTGGCTTGTCACCTCTGGCTTCTTCCCATCCCCCACACCCACCAGGCAGAGCCAGGGACCTCAGGGTGACAATGTATTCACCATGGAGTCAGGCCTTTGGCTCTTTCCGATCTGAACCTCAGGGGAAACTGAGGCCTGGAGCCTGAGGGCTGACTGCCCAGTCCACAGTGAGTTTTAGCACAGGCTGGTGTGGGGAGACCCAGACCTCCAGCCCCAGGCCCGGTGCCCACAGCTCCTCCTGGCCGGAAACCTCCACCTCACAGAGCTTGTGAGCACCCACTTAACCTAGGGGGGCCTGGGGAGCAGGGTGCATGTTGAGCACCCCAGGGTCCCTGGGTTCGGTCTCTCTGGCCCCTGTGGAGAGCACAGCCCATGCTGGACCCATGGAGGAGCATGAAGACGCCAAGGGGGTCTGCCCAGTGTGAGGCACTCTGCTTGGAGGGGCCTCTCGGTGACCCCA
The DNA here is from genome assembly GCA_004027295.1 of Dolichotis patagonum. Classification (NCBI taxonomy): domain Eukaryota; kingdom Metazoa; phylum Chordata; class Mammalia; order Rodentia; family Caviidae; genus Dolichotis; species Dolichotis patagonum. Next base: position 18,629 of record PVJX010023832.1, on the reverse strand, counting down.
GGTTTGCTCCATCACAGAGTGGGAGCAGCACCCCCCCCCCCCGGCCTAGGGTGGCGGGGCCTCCACTTCCGCTGTGCTGGGTCACAGGTCCCTGTGTCTGTGTGACCGTGGCAGGGCTGACCTAGCCTTCTGGGGATTGAGTCTGCTGGGGGCCCTGCCTGGTGCTGCCATCTTCGGGTAGGAGGAGACTGCTGCTGAGCGTGGTGACAAGTGACAGCTTGTCTCGCAGAGGCTGGTTCTGCCCCGATGGTCCCTTTGTTCCAGAAACCACGCTCCTGCCTTTCTCACCTCTCTCTGGGTGTCCAGGCTCCCCGAGGCTGCCTGGGCATCTGCAGTCAAACTCTGTGCCAGCCCGGGTGAAGTCACAGAGCCCTGAGTCCCCACGTCCTCTCCTTGTTCCCGTCCATCATCTCCCCACCTCCCTGTTTCCCTGACTCCCCGAGGGCTGGTCCAGGCCCAGGCCGCCTCCTCTGCTTTTCTGGGTTTGTTCCTCAACTTTCCCATTTTCCATTAACAAAGCTTTTGAAGGCTGAATATTGCAAACAGAAGCAGGCTCACCAAAGTGGCCACTGCCAGTGTAGACACGGCTCTCAGGTGCTGGGCCTTCCTGGGGCTGGTGGGGTTGGCAACGCTGGACCACAGCCGTGCAGGCCCATCTCCCCTCGCTCTGCCCAGCAGGCACCCACCGCGGCCAGCCGGGATCAGATGGATGCCAGAAGTTGTCCCCCGACTGAATGTCCTCAGCTACCCAGTCAGTCTGGACAGTGTGATGTGCGTGTGTACCACACCCCTACCCTAGGCCTCCCCCCGCAAAAGGCCTGTAACCCTGAAGGGAAGCTGCAGGCACCCCAACATTCTGCCCAGCACTCCACGCCTCTCCCAAAATAACGACAATCTCCTTCCCGACCCCCTGCCAGTTTTCCCCGTCATGCCACCCACGTCTGGGTGTCCTCTGCCGTCCAGAGCTGCCCCTTCTGCACTGTCCTTGTGACACAAGATGAGCTTCCACGAGGCTCCAGCTCTGGATCCTGTCTCCCCAGGGCCCCAGTTCCCTTGTTGTGGCCATGTCGTTAACCATCCCTATGGGGGTCCCCAGCACCCTCTCTCTGCTCCTCCCTGGGCTTCAGCTCTAGAGACCCCATGGTGGCATCCGGCGTCTCTGAAGGAGCTCCCACGCCATCCTGCAGCTCATGCTGCTGGCACAAGGGGTGCTTGGGGAGCAGGCAGCTCTTCCATGAACACGTGGGGTGTCACCTCAGCGTGTGACACCAGCAGCAGTTCCCCTTTCCCCGGACCCCTGAGCCCTGGAGACCCAGGCATGTGGGCTGCAGGCAGCTGGTCTGAACCAGCTCCTCTCCCAGAGGGAAGGGGTTCCCAGTGGGAGACCCCAGGGAAATCCTCAGCCACCGGCCTCTTCTCGTGTGGTCCCCTGAGAGAGGGACCCTGTGGTTTGCACAGGACCCCGGTCACAGCAGGTCACAACTTGAAGATCTGGACCCAGCACTGGGGGGAGCTGCCCCAGGGCCTGCAGAGCGGCCCCTTCCCTCCTCGGCGAGCACTCAGGCGGAGAGCCTGGCTCCGAGTGACAGCAGCATGGTGGCCCCTGCCTGCTGCCCCTGTGGCCTGAAGCATTGGACATGGATGCCAGGGGCCTGTGGCTGTGTGGCCAGCACCAGAGGGAGCCAGGCCAAGGTGTCTCTGTCCCTGGGATCTCTCCTCCTCCTTCTCTTCCTTCTTTTCCTCCTCGAAGCCACCTTGGCTACCTGTGTCCTGCAGGGTGATACCTGCATGGGCCTCCTCTATCCCTGGCCTCTCACTCCAGAGCCATGCGACTGGATGGCAAGCCGGAGCCCAGGCCAAAGCCTTGAGTTCGAGTCCAGCTGAGCTGCTCAGATGTCACCACTCTGAGCCTGACACAGACCTGGCAGGAGGACCCGGGGAGTGAAGGCGGCATCAGGGGCGTCATGGAGGAGGCAGAACTGCAGCCCTCAGGCTGGGAAGCCCCTCAGGGTCCCCTCTGGCCAGCCCCTGACCTGCAGACACTGGGGCCAGACGCTCGCAGGACTTTCCGGGTGCCGGCTCCTGGCCTGCTGCTGCTGGCGCCCGGCCGCTGTATTACGCAGAGCCTCGAAGAGCCAAAGGGACAAAACTTTAGAGCGTAACCCGGGGAAACGGAGCATCCAAGGCACGCATCCTCCACGGGGGGCCCAGGAGCAGGGCCTCCGGGATCTGGGGATCCATGGAAAGAATCATCAGACGCCAGGTTCCGGGGAGGAGGACGTGCGGCCGCCTAGAAAGCCCCATCCTGCCCCTCAGCCGCAGCCCGCAGGACAGTAACGTGTTCCAGAGCCGGGCTCGATCCGCCCAGCTCACGTCTGGTTCTCTACGCCCAGGCATCCTCCAGGAAGTCCTGCCTCCCTCCCTGGGGGCCGAGGCAGCTTGAGGAACACACACGGTCACACGCTGAAGCGAAAATACAGCAAACACCGGGCCGAGTGCTCGGGAAGAAGCCGGGGACGATGCCTGCACGTTGCTGTGATTTGCTAAATGCCTGCCCGCCCGCCTGAATACTGCACCGCACGGAGGTTCATATGTAAATGTTATGTCGTGCGCACTTTGCTGTAATGATAAAAGTTTAAAACGGAGAAGGAAAAGAAAAAGAAAGAAGCAACAAAAGAATCAAGTCAGGACCAGGGAAAACGCGACTGGAGTGGGGAGACAGGGAAGAGCTTCTCCTGGAGGCCTGGGGAGGCAAAGGGGCTGTGGTCTGTGTGTCCCTCGTGTGCACAGCCCACGGGGAGGGGAAGCCCCTGGCCATGTCTTCTGATGGACTCGTGGAGCCCTTCCCTGTGCCCTGCCTGCAATGGAGGGAGACCCCGTGGTGCTGGCTACAGTGGGACCAGCTGGCGCCCACCACTGTAGGAGGCTGAGCACACATTGTCCTCCAGGACGTTGACCCCCAGGACGGTCGTGAGCTCCTCATGGGGAACCCGGCTTCAGGCAAGGGAGCTCCAGGGAGTTTGGAAGCCTCGTGGGGACAGGGAGCCATGGGGCCAGGCCTGGCCCAGAGCTGGGCCTGGAGGCGGGACAGCGGGGAGGGAGACTGGTGGAATGTGTGCATGGGGGGCACAGGAGTGCCCCAAGTGAGGGCCTGGAGGGGCGTGGCGCCCAGAGAAGGGAGACATTCGGTGGCAGGAGAGGGTCCAGAAGCTTCTGGGCGGGCACGGGTGGAAGCAGACGTGTGGATCCAGCTCTGGTGGTCCGAATACGCGGGGGACTCGGGCTGCTCAGGGTGAGAACATCCTGGTGTCCCTGGGGAGAGAAGAGACCTGGAGGGACAGGGGTTTCACCTGGGCCATCGCTCTGGGGAAGAGCGTGTCCCAGGAGGAATGTCCCCCTCGAGTGGGAAGAACCCTGTACTGGAAAGGGCAGATAATTTCCCCGTAGGCTCACAGCACGTGGAGCCACCTCTGTCTGCTGTCTGAGCTCTGTCTGTGGCCATGTGACCCCTGTGCGGTCAGCCACTGGGCTCCCCAGCTGCCTGAACTCCCCGCAGCCTCACCCCACCTTGAAGATGCTCTGCAGAAATCACTGCGAGTGACCCTTCCGATGCTCTGAGAAGCTCGCAGAAAACATAAGGGAAGTCCGCAGCTCCCCGGGCAGGTGGGCTCGGAACTGCAAAGCAATCCAGCTTGTCCGCGGGCCCCAAGACTGGCTCCCAGAGTTAGGGGTTAGGGTTGAGGACATCAGGTCCCAGTGTGCAGGGATGCCAGTTCTCAGGAAGGGCCACGCCGTGTCTGTGTCCCTAGTATTTCCCTGAGACGCAGTTGCACCTGCTGGTGGCTTGTGGCGGGTGCCTGGGTCTTGCAGTCACCTGCACTGCGTGATCTTAGACGGTTTTCACGCCCAGGAAACCCCCTCACCTGCTCACCCTGGCTCCAGCGCTGAGCACCCACCCACCTACCTCCTATCCTGATGTCCTGGCAGTGTCGTATGCTCAGCGTCATACTCTGCGAGATACCTTTGGCCTGCTTCCTCCACCGAGGACAACAGATTCTCAGTCCCTCCTTGCTGCGTCCCAAACCAGGGCCCTAATCCTTTATGGTCCAAGAACGCTCCACTGTAAGGCTGTCACGCCTTTATTTTTCCATTCATCTGCTGGAGGACATCTGGGTTACCTCCAGTCTTTGCCTATTACAAGTGCTCCTGACGTGACCATTGGCAGATGGGCTCCTGGCGAGCGTCTGTTTTCATTTGGGAGTGAAGGCTTGGTGACTCTGGGCCTAACAGTTTGATGGTGCCAGACGCTTCCCACACAGGCTCCTTTTGGGCCCTCCGTCGGTTTCTTTATGCTCCGCCAACGCAGGTTGGCGTGGCTTCGGGTGGCAGCTGTCATCCTGGGGAGTAGTGTGTCACCACAGCCCGATGCTCATCTCCTGGTGGCCAGTGACCCCGTGATGGGGACCATCTTCTTGTGTGCTTCCTGGCCATGCCGGCATCTCCTCTGGAGAAAGTTCTGCTCAGGTCCTTTGACCATTTGCCAGCTGAAGTACTTGGCTTTTTATTATTGTGGCTGAAGGCTTTTTTTAAAAAAATATATATTCTGGAAAGAAGTGTCTCATCAAAAATCGGATGGGCGATTGTCTTCTCCTGTTTTGTGGTTCATCTCGCACTTTCTCCATGGTTTACAGCACAAGAGTTTGAAGTTTTGAAAGAGTCCAATTTATTTGTATGTGTTTTTGTCTCTGCTGACCTACTTTTCTGTTTTGAACCTGCTGGTCTTCGCCTTGGCCTTGGGAGTTGCTAACAGCCACAGCGCCCCTCTCCCGTAAGCTCAGTGTTCAGTCGGCACCATCTCCGTAGGTTATAAAACTCCCAGGTGGGAACGGAGCTGGAGAGTTTAAGACCGCTGACACGGACAGACGCGGGCCACTTGGGCTGGCCCCTTCCTTTCCCACCATTAGGACCAGCTGCTTAAGACTGATTAGGACTCAGAACCCCAACTCAGAGAGCAGAATCCCAGCCCTAAATCACAGGCCACCCCGGGCTGGAGTGAGCAGAGATGAGGCGGAGAGCGTTCCCTGCTGAAAGATGTCATACTGGGAAGATCAGACACAAAACGCACGATATGCTTAAAGAAATAAAAAATTCAGATGTGAGCGGACGTCAGAAACCATGAGCAATTCTGTGAAAAATAAGCAGATAAGACTTTCTAGGGATAGAAAATGTAAATGTTCAATAGAAACTCAGCGGATGGTTCACAGAGGTGAGACGGCCCTGGGGGAGCGAACGGGAAAGGGGGCGCGGACGGTAGTGGGGAGAGGTGAGGAATAGAAAGGGGGGACACGGGGAACCGCGTGGGCATTTCAGGAGGTGCCTGAGTTATTCAGGGCTGTGTGACGTGTCACCTCCAGCAGCATCCCTGGCCACTTCCGCTGGCTCTGTGCACGCGGGGTCAGGAGCGTCCCACAGGAAGGGTGCTGAGGCCGCAGACAGGTGTCGGCTGGGGCCACGCTCACCTGAGCGGGGCTGGAGCTGAGCGTCTGGCACAGGGCAGGGCTGTGTGCTGAGGCCTAGACTCTGTTCCACGTGGGCCTCCCCGTGGGGCTGCTGGGTTTCCTCACAGTGGCTGTAACCAGCGTTCAAAAAGACAGGCTCCAGAGACCCGGAGTGACTTTCTTGACCCTGTCCTGCTGCCCCTCAGGTCACCTCTGTCACCTCTCTGCTCCTGCGGATTCAAAGTTTGCAGGGAAACGTGTTGGAGGCTGGCTGCCACCAAGGATGGGGTGGTGACAGAGGGGCAGTGACAAAAGAGATCGTAGAGGAGACTTCACCCAGTCCCACACAAACCAAGCACCCTCAGATGCAAGATGCTGCCTCCAGGCAGCCAAAGGCACAGAACGAGTAGATGCCAGAAGGAAATTTCTGCTCAGAGCAAAGAAGGCTCCGTGGGCTCCTGGAGACGGAAGACAGGCTGCCTGCTGCACCGGACGGGACACCCTCTAAGGGCTCCCTCTGGAGTGCGGCTTCGGGCTCCAGCCAGCGCAGTGAGGACCGTAAAGAAAATGCTGGCTGAACAAAAGCCTAGAATTTGCTTCTTCTAGGGGACCCTCGGGAACCTTTGCTAAAGCGACTTGAAACACAGAGGTGGGGAGGAAAGATGACCCCAGAAGGGACACGGAGAGGTCAGGAGAGGCAGTGTTTGGGGGCCTGTTAGCTTCTCCCCATGTTTACCAAACACTGAGGAGGACGTCTGTCCATCCGGGAGGTCCCCAAGGAGGTGGTGGCGGGGAAAGGGGGGCACTACGGAGCATGAAGCTGAGAAAGCCACCTCAGCGGGGTCCTCACCTGGCCACAAAGGGCAGGGCACAGCCGCCAGCTTCTTGCTTTTTCCGCCTGCAGTTGGAGGGGCTTCCCTGGCCCAAGTCCCCGCCCCAAGGGGCTGAGGCTGCTGTTGCCAGGGCTGAAGGCCCACCACTGAAGGCCCACCGAGGCCAACGGTGCCCGGGCTGGCACAGAAGCCTGGTTGTAAGACCCAGAGCCACGGCGTCAGCCGGAATCACAGCTGGGGAGATGCGCGTGAGAACTGCGCAGACGAGAACGCAGGAGGGCAAAACTGCAAAACCACAACAGGCAGAACCGAGGCGGCCCCTGGTCTAAGCTGAGACCGACCAGGCAGGTCGGGTCGGATGTGCAGAAAGTGCACAGTCAGGTCACACACATCGGTGATCGGCGTGTGCAAGGGACTAAATCTGGCACCTCCGAGACCCCGGAAGTACCGAGAGCTCAAGGCTGCCCTCTGTGTGAGGAAATACTCACAAGGAAAGGGGTTGGCGGACAGGGCGCTGAGGTCCGAGGCTTTGCAGGCGAGGTGCTGAGTCACCCATATGCTGAGGTTCTGGGAGGGCAGACATCAAGGGGACTCAGGACCTGTGGGGAGAGGGACAGGCAGCCCTGATCCAGGTGAGGACCCCCCCTTCCTCACTGTACCCTGGAGAGTGTGTCCTGCAGCCTCCCCGGCCCCACCTGCAGCGATGTGGCCGCCCCAGGCATTGCGCATCTTCTGCACTGGGGACCTGAAGTTTTCGCCTGGGCAAAGGCGAAAGACTTTTGGATGTCGAGGGGCAGAAGGCGTGGGAGTTGTAGTGTGTTTGAAAAAACCCGGACTTTACTGACACATGATTTGCATACCAAATAAGCACCCATTTAAAGCACACAGTTCCACAGCTATGATGTATGATGGTTTTGAAATTGTGATGCAGGGCTGGGAATTTAGCTCAGTGGCTTAAGCGCCTGCCTGGCAAGGGTGAGGTCGTGAGTTTGATCTGCGGTACCAAAAAAAATTGTGATGCAATGCATGTCACTGTCCCATGTGCAGTTAGTGGAGTCAATCCCATGGGTGACCCAACCAGCACCGCGTCCTCTGAGCTTTCTCATCTCCCTGCATTGGGATTCTGGGTCCTCTGACCTCCGTTCTACTTCCACGAGTCTGTCTGTTCCAGACACTGTGGAATACACGACACAGACATCGTGTTGTGTGGGGTCACACTGTAACATCTGTGTCTTCGCGTGTTTTTAGGGCCTATGCATGTTGTAGCCTGAGTCAGTGCTCTGTGCTTTTCCTGTCTGAGCAATACTCCACAGGGTGTCCGGACCTCAGCTCGTTCTGTCGCCGATGGGCACGGCGTGGTTTGCCTTTTTGCCCTTGTAAACAGTACTGCGGGAACCTGTGTGTGTGGATTTGAATGTTTCTCTTTTGGTGTTGTTCCTTTAAGAATGTAGACTCTTAACTTTCCATGGCTGTGACAAATTACCTGAGGTAAACAAATGAAAGGAGGGAAGGTTTATTTTGGTTGATGGTTTCAGAGATTTTAGTGCATGGTCAGCAGCGCCCATGGTGACATGGGACACTTGGTGGACCTGTGAGTAGGGAGTCCATTCACCTCATCCCGGTGGAGAAACAAAGAGAAGGCGTTGGGGTTCCCATCACTCTGTCAACAGATCGGGCCCAGCAAGGAGTTGGGGTGGGACGAGCAGGCAGGGGGGCCTGGTGCCCTTCCTAGGACTCATCCCAGGCTAGCGGGGCACCTGAGTGAAGAGACGAAGCCAGGTATGGAGGCACACACCTGAAATCCCAGCACTGTGGGAGGCTGAGGCAGGAGGATCCCAAGTTTAAGCCTGATTTGTGCAACTTGGGGAGACCCTGTCTCAAAAAAAAAAAAGAAGAAGAAAGTTGAAGATGCAGCCTGCTCTAGGGGCTTCTGCAGGTGACATCTGGACGGATGCCTGGGGTGAGCGCCCCATCGCCACCCTCTCCCTGGGTCCCTTCACCTCCATGGTGATTGCAGTCTTTGTAAAAAGGCTCCAGGGTGAGCCCGCCTTCCTGCTGGGCTCCCTGCTGGGCGCTGCCCATGTGGCCGCCTAAGCCCCTGCTGCTCGCCCTCATTCCCCTTGCTCTGTCATTGCCAAGCGGGCCCAGCGGGGCAGAGTTCCCAGGTCCTCCACACCCGCTCTTTAAATGCTGCCAAGCTCTCGGGAGCCCCTGGCGGGGCCTGGGTCCCGGTGACAGCAAACAGCACCCCAGCTTAGGATCCCTACCCACGGTGTCCTGCCGGGTGTCCCTACCCACGGCTCCTCCACACGGTGACGTGTGCTCCGCACCTGTGTGATGGGGACCAGACAGCTGGGGCTTGTAAAGGGTCCCCTGTCTGGGCGTGGCACACACATGGGGCGTCACAACACAGCCGCTAGGACCTTGGTGTGCGTCACCGTGTCCTTCACACCCGGTCCGGTGGGTGTCGAGGCACCCACTCCCTGCGGCAGGGTTGCAGACACGGGCGCCTTAGGGTGCTAAATGCCACCCCTCCTATGACTTGGGATTGGGCAGGGTGCTGACGCAGGAGCTGAGGTCCCCAGCTGTCTCCCCGGGGTGCACTCCTCCCCCCGAGGGCAGGCTCAGTTTCCTACCAGAGGCAGCGAGGCGGGGCCTGGCAGAGCTGCGGGGCTTCCTTTTCACATCCAGCAGGGCGGGGGCTTTGGAGAGCACCTGTAGGGGGGTGGACCCCAGCTATGTGGGGAGCCCTGGTCCCCCCAGCTCCTGGCAGCACTTAGCATGGTGCACAGCTGTGCGAGAGATGCTGTAAACAAACAGTCCAGGGAGAGAGAGGCCGGGGAACCCTGTTTACGTAACAGGACAGCGGGGATGGGATGTTTAGGGTAAGACCGTCCAGAAACCCAAACATGGGACATTCAAGGGCCACCAACAGGCTGGACTGTGGTGGAGGATGGTGGATAGAGCGCTCAAGGGCTGGACAGGGGCTGCATGGACCAATGTTCACGCTTGGGGTCCCCCCCACTGCCACGTCACTGCAGACCAGAGAGAATGGGGATCATAATTCTTGGAGAGGAACTGGGCAGGGGACATACCTTCGCACCCAGTGCCGTGTTGTGGACATAACGCCATCCACCCGGGGACACCAAGCAACCCTGCTGTGTTACGGGGCTCACAGGGCTAAGCCCGGCTCTGCTGCAGGCTTGGGGTTCTGCCCGTGTCTGTCATCTCCGCTCCCATCTCCTCGGAGATTCCTGGGTCAAACCTGTCCCCAGGATAGGGTCTGCAGAGTGGCGCTGGCCGGGGCGGGGGGATGAGTGTCCATGTAGAACTCGAGGAGGGACCCATCCTTTGGCCCTCGGTCCCTTCTGCCACGCGAGGACCAGGCGCCGTCTTGCAGGCCGAGAGCAGCCCCTGCCCAGGCACCGTCTGCTGCTGCCTTGACTCTGACCTCGGCCTTGACCTTGACCTTGACCTTGGGCTTCTCAGCTTCCAGAACTATGAGAGATACATTTCTAGTAAATTTAAGCTTCCCAATCTGTGACACTGTATTATAGGAGCCCAAGTAGATAAAGACAAAAGTAACCATCCTTGAGATTCCCTTGGGCCCCCAGGTGGCACCAGCAGCACCTGGGCCTCAGCCAGGTCCCGGCTTCCTCGGCCTGCAGTCTGTCGTCCACCGAGGGGGGCTCTGCCCACTTGGGGCACCTGATTACCCCAGAACAGCAGGAGGCTTCTGCGTGGCTGGTCCTGCGGTGGGGAGGGGCAACGTCAGCTGTGCACGTGGGCCGTGGACCATGCGTCCACTCCCTGGTGATGGACGAGGGTGTTGTTTGCAGCTCTCGGCTGGACAGCTGTGTGCGTGGCCCATCTGTGTGTCTGACTGCAGTGCTTTGGGTTCCCACTGCCTGCTTCCTTGGCTCCCTTCGGAGGGCCAGGAGGGGCTCTGCCACCCTGCTGCGTCCCGCCTCCCATGTGCTATCGGCCGCCTCCTTCCGGCTCCTGTGCCTGCTGGCCCTGCCTGCTTCTCTCCATCCAGCGCCACCAGCTGAGCAGCACGGAAACCCCAAGTGATCTGCGCTGGTGTGCAGGCTCCAAAGTACTCGGTCCAGCTCCGCAGAGGTGCCTGGCGCCTGGGGAGGGCAGGTGGGCACTCACAGCCTCCTCCTCCTCCAGGAGGTCGGTACTGGCTTCTCCCTGAGGTCCAGCTGGGAGACTGAGGCCCTCAGGTGCCCGGTCAGTCTCAGAGTTGTCTGGCCTGGCCCCTTTTCCCTCTGTGTGCTTGGGGCCTGCAGCGGCTCCTGCCCGGCAGCCCCGGTGCCCAGGCCCTGCCCAGCACCCTAACTCACTGTCCTCACTGGGCCTGCTGAGACCTGCTGTCCTCTAACCGCCCACACCCTGGCACCCTTCCCAGATGCCACAGAGGCCTGGGGGAGCCCAGCAGGTTCCCCAAAGGCTCTTCAAGACCCTCCACCCAGCCCTCTGGTGGGGAAACTGAGGACTGAGTGGAGAGGCGCTTTCTCAGGTCACTTGGAGAGGTGGTGGCTGAGCCCAGGGGTCACCCCATGTCCACCATCCTGGGCTCTGGTTAGGCACATCACTGTCATTGTTTTGGGGGGTCTTGGCTTACCTGGCTTAGCTGCAGGCTGCGGGGTGGGGTCCAGGGTCCCGGGGTTCCTGCTGGGCTGTCCCTTGCCCTGGGGACACATATGGTCCCCAGAGGCCTGGCGGGGGGCCCAGAGCTCCCGGGTGAGGGGACCCAGCAGTCTGGTGTGCAGGGCCAGGCTCCCACCTCATCTGGGCTCGCAGCATGGGCCCTGGGGACCCCTACCACAATTGGGGGTGCTGGGGAGGAACCTGGAACCTTCCGGGGAGAAGGAAAAGAAAGAGTAAATGTGTGACCTCTGCCCTAGCGCCCTATTTGCCATAGGGCTGAGGTGGTGACATCAGGGCTGAGGTGGTGACATCCTCGGCCCCTGCCCCGAGTTACCCCCGAATGGCCTAGGGAGGCTCCGAGGCCATGCTCTAGCTAGTGACCCAGGGTCCCCTGCTTCCTCTGCACGACCAGCTGTCGATTCTCTGGCCCAAGGAGATGGAGAGGGAGCCTGGATCTGAGGGCGTGGGCCGGGAGTGCCCCGCAGGGAGATGGTCCCGCTGTGCCAGGACACAGCTGGAGGGGCAGCGGATGGTCTGTGTCCTCCAGGATGGCGGCAGCTGGCTGGGGACGCACGTGTTGCCACATCCACCTCGGTGCCTGGTGCGGCCGCCCTGCAGTTTGCTGTCAGTGCTGAGCGAAGCAGAACCCCCCCACAGCTGCCTGGGGCGTGTGCGAAAGCTCCTCGAGACACAAACTGCCCACGGGGCACCCAGTGCCCACTAGGGTCGTTACGGTACCCACTGCTGGGATGGGCACCACCTTGTGCTGGACACTGTGCCCAGAGATCCTCCTGCCTCAGCCTCCCATGTACCATGATTACCCACCCCGGCACAGAATTCAGTTCTTCCTTCAGCTCCTTCCTTCCCTGGGACGGGTCGTGTCACCCACAGTTGACGTGCCATCCCGTCCTCTTCCTACCCCGATTCCTTAGCCTCTGGGATCCCCCTGCCTTCGAGCTGACTCCTGGGCTCTGCGCCCTTTACACGTGTGTGTAAGTGCTCGCCACTGAACGTGGCCGAGCGCAGTGGCTGCCCCAGCCACAGCACTTCGAGAGCAAAGCGCCCAGTCCGCCTTCAGGACTTCCGTATTTTGTTTGAACTAAAAATCATCCACGTGTAGCCCCCGCCCCCAGACAGCGGGGTCGGTATTTTAATGAGCAGACCGAAGCAGTTAGGAGATCATTTTAGGAGGAAGTGACGGTCTCACACGTAGTGGTGTCCTCTCCATGAGCAGTGTCCCCCCTAACTTGTCCTCATGCTACTTAGCAGTTGTTGTCCCTTTTGCACAGCTGTCACGCACCCCTGGTGGGTATGAGCTTCTTGAATTTTCTGGACACTTGAGTGCCTCACCTGCCACCTGATGCCCGCACTTGATGGGCAGCTGGGGCCCCAGAGGCTGCGGGCTCTGCCTCTTGCCCTGGGTGCCCGCTGCAGTCCCACAGGTGACGGGGCGGGCGGGCCGTGGGGCAGGCGGAGAGGCTGGCCCAGACTCCCTTCCCATCCTACGCCGGCTGCTGCCCCTTGTCACGCAATGAAACGCAGGCAGAGGGCGGGGCGGAGGGCAGGATGCTCTAACCAGCTGCCGGGAGGCCTGGCTTGTAATTAGCAGAGCCTTTAATAACTGAGATTCCTTCCCAGCTCCAGGAGCCGGCCTCAAAATACCAGCAGGGTGAGTCACCCACGGGTGCCATTCACGTCGGGGGCAGCAGAGGAGGCCACCGGCCCATCCGAGTGGACAGTTTCCTCCCAGGCCCAGCACCTGGGGGCTGCTGGCTTGGCTGTGTCCGTGGCCACGGGGCCAAGGCCAAGGCTCCGGATGGTGCATGTCCAGCTCCTCTGCCCTGAGCAGCCACGGCCCCTCCCCAGACAGAAGCCCCTGCCTGCCTCCCGCCAGCAGATGATCTGTGCCAAGTGGGGCTGGAAGAGCAACATTTTCCCTCCTTCTCTAAAAGCCCGCAGCAGGGGTGACCCAGGCCACACCTGGTGATGGGGGGAGTCCATCCTCGATGTGCAAAGGAACCAGACACAGCAGCCGAGAACAGGGAGCGTCCTGGGGTGAAGGGCCCCCAGGAAGGCACCGGGGGCTCTGGTTTGGTGGCCGTGGCGCTGTTGGTGGCTGGTGTCCAGGGCCAGGTGCACCTGTGAGGCCTCCCGGGCCATCTGCTGAATTCCGCAGTCCCCGCTCGCATCCCTTGTATTAACTCTAAACGGTTCCAGGGTGCATTTTCCGAAATTCGTTTCTCTAAGTTTGTATCGGTGACAGCGGGGCACATCTGGGTTTCGAGGTCTCCGGAAATTACTGGCCACGTTTTGAATATCAACGACACGAGGGCCACATTCATCAAAGGCTGAGTCGAGGATGGAAACGTTTCTCCAAAGCCTGGCCCGGCGGCATGGCTGTTTCTCTTCCTTGAAAAATCCTCAAAGATTATTTTTAGCATCTGAAATTCATCTTTCCCCTCCTAAGCTTGCGCTTCACGCTGCAAGGAAACAAATGTGTAGGGCCCTGAAATCCGTCCTGAGACCCAAAGACCGAGTCACCCAGTGGCGTCTGTGGCCCCACCTGGGGAGCTGATGGGGGCCCCCTGACTACCAGGCTGGGTGAAATTTCACCTGGTGGTTTGTCCCTATGACACACTCTGACCGATGCAGTTGCGGTCCGGTGCCCTGTGGCTCCATCTCTGGGACCCTTTTGGGGCCCTGGGTCCTCTATCGGGGTGACCTGTGCCTTCTCTAGACATAGAGGGAGCAGGAGAGCCCCCATCCTGTTCCCAGTGATGGGGAAGAGCCTGGGTTGACCAGAAAAACTGCCTGGTGTGCTCCTTCTGGTGGCTCTGCATTCCTTCCTAGTGAAGTATTGTGCATGGGAAACCAGGATATACGGTCAGCATTCTTCCTATAAACAGAGCGATTGTGCCTTGTGAAAGAATTACTTCGTGGTGACGGAGCGTTGCCGTGGTTACCCTGCCGACGTGGAACGGGAGGCTCAGGGCCCGACGGACGCGCAGCCCCTGTGGAGGCGCCATCTCCCTTCTCTGGGACCTGATGGGGCGGCCGCCCTGAAGTGGCCACGTGCCCTGCGCCATCACACTTGGTGCCTTGTGGAAGTCCGGGATGCCGGGCACGGCAGCCAGGAAGCTGGAGCTGGTCTCGGGGAAAGCGTGTCCCCCTCGCTTGCTGGGTGTGGACCCTTCAGGGTGCCCTCAGAGCCCTTCTGGTCCCCTGGAGGACAGGTTTCTTGCAGCTGTTGAACCTCGCAGTGGGAGATTTCACCTCCGGCCTGTCCCACGCGGGAGCCAGAGCCTTGGAGAACTTGTGTGTGGAACAAGGCCCTCGCTGGTTTTCAGGAGCATTCTGCACCCCCCTTAATAAGTCTGGCCCCGGGCTGCCCTGAGACTCCTAGGTCCCGCTGCTATGAGCCTCGGGGAGCTGTGATGGGGAGCCCGAGGCCAACCGGTCACTCCCTGACGCGTGGGCACAGGCCGTGTGGATGCACCCGCCCCACTGGTGGTGAGCTCTGCTGAGCCACTGCAGACCACAGCAGCCCTGTCCTGTGCTGACAGGACCCTCATCGTGTGGATGAGGAGATGTACAGGGCCAGACCTGGACTCGGCCGCTCAGGTCAGATGTGACAGGGTGTTCGGTGTGGTCCCAGGGGCCATGACCTCCACACTGTCCTCCCTCGAGGACATCCCATCCCAGTCGTCCTGAGTCTCTGTACCCCCTGTGCTCCACTGCTGTCGTGGCTGGCCCCACGAGGGGACACAGTGGCCAGCAGTGCAGCCCTTCTGGTCCGCACAGTCACCAGGGATGCCGAGGGCAGGGCCATCGGCGGTCAGCACCTGGGGCAGTGGATTGGGAGCTGGGGCTTGGAGGGCACCCCCCGGGCACCTGCAGCACCCACTGTGCTACCCTAGTCCCACTCGCTGCGCCCACCCTGGGAGCCGAACCACCCCATGTGCGGAAGCCACTTCTCTGCCTGGGGGTGGGGGGCGCTGTGTGTCGGGGCGAGGGGACCAGCCCGCAGCACCTCTCCACCAGCCCTTCTTGAGGAGGAACTGCTGCCACCCCGCCTCCCACCATGTCTGTCACCTCTCTCAGCCCTGCTTTGATGCAGGTGCTCCGCACAGTCACCCCGGCCACATGTCCTTCTTGGTCTCTCACGGGGGCAGAGCCATGCACAGCAGTGACAGCTGGGTTCTTCTGTGTCGGGAGATGATGTACAGGGCCAATTACTTCCGGTTCATAGGTCAGTTTCCTGCCAGCATGACCCTTCGCTTACCAGTCCCCTGTCTCTTTGGATGAGGAGATTGACAACACCAGGGGGCAGCCTTCGGGGACGGTTGGGGCTCTTCCTGTGTCCCTGGGCGAGGGACAGTGTCTCCTCATGCAAGGTGCACCAGCCGCGTGCCTGGCCTCCTCCTACCTGCCCCTCTGCTTCTGTCAGCTGGGGGACCTGGGAGGCTCCTGCGCTTGCTCCCCACCCTGGGCCCAGCAGACCTCCCTCCTCGCTGTCCACGCAGCAGAGCTACCCATCTGCCTTCCTCTGGAACATCACAAACTCGCTCTATTAACCATTGACTCACAGTCTGAACACGGGCTTCCGGCATAGCTGTGGCCGGCGAGGAGCCCGGCCAGTCCTTCCCTGAGGACTCCCCTTCCAAGCCATGCACCCCGCCAGCTCCTTCCTGCCGGCTGCCCTGACACGGCACAGTCTGGATGCTCCCGCTCAGCTCCCGTAGCCACGGAGTTTGGCTCAAGACCCAGGCAGAAGGGGACAGAGGGAAGGAGCCAGCTGGGGAGGAATCCGAGTCCAGATGAGAGAGGAAATTGCCCGAGATTCCTGGGACGGCAGGAAGAAGGGAGCCTGGAGGGCCGAGTTCACCCGAAGGGGACCAGAGATGGGGGACGGGCTGTGCCCGGAGGGGCTCCAGGTCCCCCGTCCTGGCCCGGGGTGCCTCACTCTGCCGATGCTGGGGACTGGCCCTGTCTGAGGCTCAGAGGGAGGGACGCCTGTCTTCTGTCTCTGGGACAGCAGCCAGGCTGGGCAGGCCTGTGTGGGCCCCCAGAGGTGTGGGGGACCCAAAGGCAGAGCCGAGGCCAAGGTAGGTGTGCCGGGGCCTCCACGTGACCTCCTTAGACAGGACTCAGAGCATCGGCTCCCTGAGGTCCTTTGGGACCCTGGAGGCCCTGCCTCCTCAGCGCCCTCTAGAGGGAGCCCCGGATTCCCACCCGCACTCGCATCCCTTGGCCGCTGCACCCGAAGCATGGCTCCTCCCCAGGGCAGAGTCCAGGGACCACCTCCCGACAGGGACTGACTTCTGGGCTTGAGAGGTTTCATGCTTTCAGCTCTGGTTTTCCCAAAGCTTCCGAGCAGAGGGAAGGGACAGGTCAGGATCAGCCCCCAGGGGCATCCTGAGAGGACGTCAGGAGACAGTGGAGACAGGTCCTGTCCAGCTTCGCTTGAGGCTCAGCTGCCTGGGCAGTGGCTGTCTGATCTGGGGCGAAGCAGCACTGGGCTCTGCCGGGACAGCCACCCCGAGCAGCTGGGCGTTTAGCGGACACTCGCCCCCGACTCGCGTGTGGCAGGCGTCTCTGCAGTGCTGCCTGCCAGGCCTGGCACCGGCCCAGCCTCCCAGCTCGAGGGGCCCGTCTCCCTGCTGTGCAGGGAGCGGGCAGGGGCAGGGCAGGCCCAAGTATCGTCGCCAGTCTCTCCTTCCTCCCAACCCAGCTTCTTGGGGGGCGCGGGGCGAGGCGCCCCCCGCATGTGCCTCCAGCCAGTCTGGGTGACAAGGGTGCCCTGCCCGCTGGGGGCACCCTCGAGCTGTCCAGAGGCCGAGTCTGTGCAGCTTCCTTCTTCCCTGAGTCCCTGGGGCTCCTCCAGCCCCTGGGCCCTCCCCGGAGAAGCCACCCCCGGTCCTTGAGGGAGTTTGCTGCCTGACTCCGGAAGGGGCCAGGCCCTTGGTCTTCACAGAAAAGCACTCAGGGGTGGTGATCGCTCCAGCTGGTGAAGTCCCGTCCCTCACACTTGCTGCCCAGGGAGGTGGGGAGAGGACTTGGGCGGGCTGCATGGAGGGGCTGGCATCTGAGAGGGACACAGAGGAAGTTGAGTGCTGCAGGGTCCAGTGGGGCTGCACTGTCACAGTGTTGGGGGGGACCAGGCGAACAGGGACCTGTATGAGGCAGGGGAGGAGTGCTGGGGAAGTGAGGAAGATGAGGAGTAGGGCCAGGGCAGGCGTGACTCGGGAGGCGGCTCAGCACAGTCCCCTCTTGCTTGAGGTGGAAGGACATTTGGGTGCCACCACCCTGGCTGCTGCAGAGGACGTTGAAACCGCAGGGCTGTCCTTATGCACCAAGCATCCTCCCCGCTAGAGCCCTGGGTCCCTCCTCGGCAGGCGTGTGCACAGAGCGTTGCCTGAACAGATCCTGGGCTCGCTGTCCTGCCACTTGAGGCCTCCACTGTGTTTCATGGTCACGGCCACGGCAGACATCACCAATCCACTACCGAGCTCCTTACTGTGGCACAGAGCAGATATCAGTGGTCCTGAGTGAAGTCCTGGTGCTCTGCCCTGCAGTCTATGAGGCAGGACCCCAGCTGCTACCAAGATGAGTCCCTGGCTGTCCTGGCTGAGTGTCTACCCCGTTCCCGGCTCTGCAGGATGCACAGAGCAGATGGTGCCCTGGCCGGTGCCGACCTTTGTCTCCCGAGGATGAGCTGTGGAATGCATTCTGGGCAGCGACCAAAGCATCGCCTGACAAGTGAAGGAGGCTTTGCATGGGCATCTGGACGCCAGACGCGAGGCCTGAGCTCATCTTGGGGCCGGGCCAGCAGCTGTCTCCGAGCATCCCAGAGCCAGCCTGGGCCTGGCGTGGGGTCAGGGCAGGTTTGACCTCTGCAGCGAGGCCCCAAGGCCGGCAGTTGGAGATGACATGCCTGTCCCCTGGTCCTGGCTGTGTGTGGTCCTGGTTCTCGGACGTTCTGGGCACAAAAGACTGGGGATCTCTGGGAGGCCTGGTGAAGGTGACCAGAGGCCTTGCATCCACCCCAGCCTCCCACCGCTGCTGTGTGCCCATGGGGCTCTCATTTGCCTCTTGGGGACACTGCTCCTCTATTTGAGAGTCTGCAGGGTGCCCCTGTGGTCATTGTCCTGCCAGGCTATGCATTCTAGGCTAGCAGTTTGAAAACCACCCAGAGAAAGGGACAGCAAAGAAGACATAGTACGCTAGGTGACAGCCCCAGGAGGCGTCTGGAGAGCCAGCTGAAGGGTCGCAGGAGTCCTCGTGCTGAGCTCAGAGCTGGGGGAGGGTGGATGGGCAGAGCCATCTGGGGTCCTCTGACGACCGCCGTGTTCCCGAAGAAGGACACAGGGACCCACCCCTGTGGGCAGCCCGAGGTGAGGCCCAGAGAGGGAACTAGTGGCCACCACTGTCTCCCAATGCCACTGTTATCTCACTGACTGTCCCCAGGGCTGCTTTTCCCTCAAGGAGTGTGCTGTCGCCCCTTCCAACAGGAAGTAATAAGGACAGGACCTGGGTCTACAGGGAGGCTTCGGGGGTGCCCGCTGCATGCCAAGCTGTGTCAGGAGAGTCCCCACCCCCGGTTAATGCTCTCTTGCCGTCAGGCCGGGCGGAGGCTCCAGGA